>BHFV01000132.1:31506-47263 GCA_003568905.1 Trebouxiophyceae sp. KSI-1 | reverse complement strand
GGCAGGGGGCGGCCGCGCGCCTGCGGCTCGCCACGCGCCCCTCGCACGGTGTGCGTGAAAGTCTCGGTGGCGACGCCGTCCGCGAGCCAGTTGGGCTTCATTGCGGCCACATTCGCCACGGCCTGCACCACGCCAGAGTAGTAGGCACACCAGCAGCCCTCCGCCCCGGCATCCAGCGCCATGGCTGTCGCCAGGCCCCGCAGCACGCGCAGCCGCAGCGCCGGGTCCACCTGCGGCGGGGAAGGCAAACGTTTGCTCGGCGGCGGCAACTGCTGAGGCCTAGGAGCACAGGTGATGTCAGCAGACGCACGCACCTGTGCCCTCGAACGCGGCTGACCCTCCCGCGACTGCCTCAGGTGGCAGAAATCAACCGCCGCGCTCAGGATCGCTTCCGCGGCGTCCGGGGTCTTGCGCTTGGGGCGGTTGCACGGCACCGCCGCCAGGTTGGCATCGATGGTCTGCAGGAGCGGGCGGCCAAGCTGCGGCTTGCCCCGATCGACAGGCTGGCCGGCCACGGCACCCTGCTCCCAAGGGTCGCAACGGTTCCAGAGAGGGTTCCCAGCACTTGTGCGAATTTGCGCAAGCGCTGCGTATTTGTCCCAAGGAAGTCGCTCCGAGGCAAAGCTACTTCCAAAGCAGCGCTTGCGAATTAGCTAGCAGGGCGACGGCAGGGGCAGGGGGCGCACGCGCTCCAGCCGCAGCAGCGCTGCCGTGACGACGCAAGCGCTTTCGCCGTTGAGAGCGCCGCTCAGCGGCGGTGCCGGCTGCTCCGCCTGCTGCCCACCCTCAGGCACCTCGGCTGCAGGTGCTGCAGAGCTGCTGCCCTGCTCCGCAGCCGCCCTGCAGGCAGTGGCACTGGGCTTTTGCCATGCTACTGGACGACGAGCAATCGGCGGCTGGAGGGCAGGGGAGCTCGCGCCCCACCCCTGGCCACCCTCCTCTGCCTTCTTCGCACGCTGCCGCGCCCGCTTCTGCGCCTTCTTGGCCGCCCGCGCCCGCGCCTGCTCCTGCTCTGCAGACGGCTGCGCCTGCGGTGCTCCTAGCAGCTCCGCTGCCTTCACACCACCACCAGAAGCCTTTTTCAGCAGCGCAGCTGAGCCAGCACGCGCTCTCTGGGGCGGGCAGCTGCCAGCAGGACGCAGCGCGGCAGTTCCAGGGGATTGGGCGCCTTGCCTCCGCCTTGTCCAGCAGGTGCCGCAGCCCCATCTCGAACGGCAGGAACACGACACGCACGCCGCCCGGCATCTCGCATTCCAGTCCCCTGAAGCGGGCGCACGCGTCCACGCACGCGCGCAGCGAGGCCGCCGCCGGCGGCGGCTCGGCCGCCATGGCCACGTGGATGGCAAGGCCCGCATAGCCTGCGCGCGGACCGAGCGGCGACTCGGGAGGCGTCCCACGCAACAGGATGTGATAGGGGAGGCGCAAGGAAAGAGGCAGGTCGCACGCAGCGTGTCCTCAAACATGAGGTCGTCGACGCCGGGCGCCCCGTGCCGCCTGACGGCCGCCTGCGAGCCCTCGCACGCCTCCGCGGCCGCCTCGACCACCGGCACCATGCCGTCCAGCAGCGCATACCGCACCTGCGGCTGGCGGTCCTCACAGCACAGGTGCAGCAGGCCTGCAGCGCCAGGCAGCCCGTGAGAGAGTCTCCTTGCTGCGGGGGCTAGCAGCGCGGCTGCAGCCGACGCCCGCCCCCCTCACTGCCGTTCGAGCGACTGACCGATGCAGTGAGCGAGCTAGCGAGTTGGATCGTGCTGTCCTAACAGCGCACAGCGCCAGGGAGCGCGCTCTGGCAACCGCCGCCGCCTCCCATCCGAATTCGGGTGAAACCATGTGGGCAGCGCACCGATGACAGAGCCGATGCGGGTACGGACGTTGCTGACAAAGAGGGTGTTGTCCTCGCTGGCGGGGTCCTCCAGGAAGGTGTGCAGGCCGCGTGCCAGCGCCTCTGTCACGGCCTCCACCATGAACAGGCCGCGTGCCCGCGCAGCCTGCGGCGTGTCCGCGCCCGCCCAGCCCTGCAGCAGAGGGGGGGCTCTGACTCGGAGAGCAGCTCGGCGGGCACCCATGGTTCCGGCAGTTGTGGGAGCTGCCTCACCTCTGCACGGCCAAACCATTGCTGCAGCTGGCCGACGGCGCTGGCACACATCAGCTGACAGGTCCAGGTGATGAATGCAGCCGGGGTCCGCCACCGCTGCCCGGCCCGCTGCTTCCTCCCGGCCGTGTATTGCTGCACCAGACGACTGCAGTGCGTCGCGGCTGCCAGGGCGTCCGATGCGGCTGCCTCCGCGCCTGGCAAGCTGCAAACCAGTGTGTGCTCTACGCAGCCCTGCAAGCCAGCACAGGCGCACGACCCATCAGGCTGCCACCTGTCTGCAGCTGTTTTCCGTATGCAGCAGCAGCATGAGCCTGGACGGCTGCAAGTGACTGCAAATGGAGGGAACGCACTTGGGCATGGCAGCAGCGACCTGACAAGTCGCTGTTGTTCACGGAAGAGCGACTGCACCTGCTCGGCGCCCGGCAGTGAGCCAGCCTTCAGGAAGGGCCCTCCCAGTTGCTGCATGCCGGGGCCTCCGGGATGGACAGCTGCGCTTCGAGCGGTGCGCTGCTCTGCTCGTCGCCAGCCTGCTGCCCAGCCGCTTCAGCAGCTTGCCGTGCGCTGCGCTCCTGCCGCTGCTTCTGGCGCTCCCACCGCTGCTGCATGAGGCTGCGCCGCCTGGCAGCCTTGTCCTCGGCCGCGTCCAGCGCGCCAGCACCGCTGTTCTCATTCTGCGGCACTGCGGCGGTGCCCTGCTGGCCAGCGTCGCTTGGCTCCAGCTCTGCCTGCCCATCTTGAGGCTGCTCATCAGCAGGGCTGCTGCCCTTGCCCCCTGGCAGCTCCAAGTCCACCCCGGCTTGCCTGCAGTGGCAGCCGCTTTCAGTACAGGCTGCATCCAAGCAAAATGCAAGTCCAGGCGGCAGTGCATGGAAGAATCTCTCACCCCTGACCGCCTTCGCCGGCCCTCTTTGCCCGTGCCCGCGCCCGCTTGCGCGCGCGCCTGGCTGCAGTGTGCTGCTCATTGCCCTGCGGCTCCACAATCGGGTCCTCTGCTCCCAACTCCAGCTCCGGCTCCTGGAAGAGCTCCTCCAAATTCCAGTCGCCAAAAAAATCATCGTCCGCTGCCTTGAGCAGATGGGGAGTTGTCCTCTTCCTGACGTGGGCTGCTCCTGATATATAGCACATCTGCACAGATGCCGCCACATGGCTCAGAGGGCCACATGCCAGGCGTTGTTGCTGCTGCTGCTGGCGCACGATTAGTGCATTGGAATGCGGCCACATCTACATAGCATGTGCGGCGGGCGGCGCAGAGCATTGCCGAGCGCCGACCAGCCGCACTGTAAATCGCTTTCTAGTGGCCTTCCAGTATGGAGGCTTCACCAGCTCTTGCGCAAGGCCCACCCCCAGGAGCGTGTGTATGCGCATGAGGTGATGTTCTATCCCCTTGGGCAGCTGGGGCACATCCTTGAACAGTTTCCCCGCCTCGGAAGAGCACCAGCTCAGCAGGCCGGCTGCGAGAGGCTTGATTTGCAGCGTGAAGTGAAACACCAGTGTCATGGCGCCTGCACGCATCAGCCAGCAAGTCCTTATCAGGTATGCCGACCGCCTCCTCAAGCTGGCATCAGGTTTAATCAGGACTTGAACTTGCTGAAAAGCGCAGCGGCCAACTGGCGTGCAAGCCAGAATGCGGCAGCAAAGCAGCAGGCAGGAGGGTGCCGGAAGAATCTCGCCCATCAGTGGATCCAGCACGTTCCAAGGGATGCTGCTGTCGCTCCTGTGGGGGAGCCTGGCAGCCGTCTGCAGCAGCTGAATGCAGCCGGCCAGCTGGCGGTGCGCCAACGAAAGGTTCATGTTGCCCTCCTCTGCCGTGATCAGCTTGAACAGAAGCCCTGCGCCACACGAGCGAGGGAGAGAGTGAGGTGGGAGAGGCCTCCAAGCTGCAGCCGCTGGCAGGACCCTGCAGACCAGCAAGTCGCAGCCGTCCACATCGCGGGCCGGGCTCTCTGCACCGCATGACAGCCGCAGCGCTGCGCATCGGAATTGGAGGGCGGCAGACAGGCCTGGGAACAGCTTGATGAGCTTGAAGAACCCAGCCAGGCTGGCGGTCTCGGCCGCAAGGCTGTCAATCTCGTGCAGGCTGCGGTCCACTACCACCAGAAACGCATCCAGGATGAACTCGTGGCGCTCCGAGGCAGCCCCGCCGTTGTCGGCCTCTTGCCACTCCTGCAGCGGGAGACTGACTTGTCTGCTGGTGGATGCCAAGTCTGTTCAGCCCGAATGAACAAGCATGCTGCGCCCGGGCTCCAGCTGTGCTCCGGCAGGCAAGCTGCCCCGAGCCGGGAGGGTGATGAGGCATGTGCAGCTCACCTTTGTGTGCCTCAGCATGAGCTCCACCAGCCCCGAGACCAAGCTCAACTCCATCAGAGTGAACCAGCGCTTCTGGAGTATGTCGGTGCAGCCCCACTGCAGGCCGTGCGCCGCCTTGCTGCGCTGGACAGCCTCGCAACAGCCCCAGATAGCCGCCTGTATGTGAGCTGCGAGCTGCTCCACGCCGGGCAACGTGCAAGCCGGCGCTGCTATCGCGTGCTCCTGCAAGCCGGCTACTGGTACTAATAACTCACCAGTTTCCACCAAGAGTTTTGACTCAGTGGACCGAGAATTCTCTGACTTGCTCTACAGATGCCGAAGACTATGAGGCGCCTGCAGAGGGAGCTAGCTTCACCAGAATACCTAGGCTGGCGGCTCAACGTGCCATGGCGGCCGTGCAGCCCACCTGGTCCCTGAGGGCATCATCGATGACCGGCGAGGTCGTCCCATCAGATTTCATGCTCAGCAGCTGGAGCAGCGCCATCAGCAGTGGCCCGTAAAACTCGCCCCACGCACTCTCTCCTGGAGGCTCGATGCGCGCGGAGAGAAGAGGCAGGAGGGAGCGGAGCACTTGCATGCGCAGCCTGGGCTCCATCTGCAGGGCACTCTGCCTGAGTCAAATATTGTTCTGAAAGGGAAGAAACCTCATCAGCAGGACAAGTGCATTATTATGTCCGGCAGCGCACCTGTGCCCCGCCAGCAGAGGCGCTGAGACGAGCACTCGACGGGTTGCCTTTCAACTTTAGCACCTTGGACGCTGCAGCGCATATGGTTTCGATGTCACACTCGCGAATGTACACCTGCCCAGCAGCCGTTCCTGTCGCGCAGGCGTCCAGAGCCTGCCCAGCAGCAAAAAGTCAGTCAGCCGTCCAGAGCCTGCCCAGCAGCAAAAAGTCAGTCAGCCAAGCGCTCTTCCTCCCCTCTATGTTTCCCTGCAGATAAAGAGGTCAAGCAGGCGTTCTGGGTGTAAGAGTACCGTCTGCAGGCCCTGCAGAGCCTTGCGAACGAACGTCCTGCCGGGATTCGACATCGAATGTGCACCGCTGGCGTTGGGGCAGCCGATTACCGCGAATAGCCGAGCCGAGCCGAGCCCAGGAGAACGTACAGGCAGCGATATAAAATGTACAGGACCCCGGCCTATTGCCTGTACTCGCCAGAGCTGCCCAGCCAGAGGAAGTTCTCTTATAAGTTTTGTACTTTAACGACTCGGTTTTTGCCTTTTTCCTCCACGGCGGAGAGCTTTTTCAATGGTGGTGGATGAATGGGAAGTTGTGCTGGCCGCAGGGTATGAGCTTCACGTGCGAGACAGGCAACAGCAGGGCGCAATGTTCGCGCAAACGCGACCAGACAAGGACTTGCACGTGCTTGGAGGCAGCATCTAGTGAATCAGGCTGTCAGGAGGAGAACGTCTGGCTGCTGTCTGCGGCTGGGCCCTGGACAGACAGCGAGCCCTGTTGCCCAAACAACACCGCAGCTAGTTTAGCGCTGCGTTCCCGTCGCTGCCTCTGGCGCTGCCACCGCTCCTCGGTGAGGCAGCGCCGCCTGCCAGCCCTGCCCTCGCTGGCCATCGGCTCCGCACCGCCGTCACTGTTCTGGGCCGTGCTGCCCTCCGAATGCTGCGCCGCATCATCCGCGGCTTCGTCTTGCAGCCGCCCTCCAGCGCTCTGCTCAGCCTTGCTGTCTGCAGCCTGCATGGTCCCACCACGGGCCCTCGTCAGTCCATGCACGCGCAGAGAGTGCTCCACTGCTGAGGCATTGCGGGCAGGTGCAAGTCACGATGCCAGACAGATCGCCGATGAAAGACCGCCGAGCAGCCGGGTGTGCGGCAGCCGCACCTGCTGCTGCTGCTGCTCGCCCTTGAGACCTTGCAGCGCCTCGAATGTCCGATGCAGCAGCTCAGTCGGCGCGCCAGTCAGTCAGCGCGCCAGGCAAGCGGAAGTCTCCGATGGCGAAAGGCGCGCATGCCCGCGCGCAATCTGCCAGCGTCTCCGGTGGCGGCAGCAGCTCGCTCGAGAGAGCATAAAGCACGCCTCTGACGGGCAACGCTGCGCGCAGCAGTCCCACAACTCGCCTCAGGCATCCAGGCATGCGTCCTGCCCGGCTGGCACAGCGCGGCCAAGCGGGGCCGCCTTGTGTTCCGGTGCTGCTTGCGCGCTGGCAGGGAGCAGGTGTGGATGCAAAACTGTGGGGGCCAGCCTAGACAGGGAAGCAAATCTCCCACAAAGGGAGGGGGTGGGATGTGCAGAGAGCTTCGGATGGCTTACCGACTGCCTCAGCAAATGCGGGGTGGTCTGGGCCCGGCGGCTCGAATTTGTCAGCCACCAGGTCGAGCAACTGCGAGCAGCAGTCGAGCAGGCCGTGCATCGCGGTCGGCCTGAAGGCGTTGCGCTCGTCGTACAGCAGGGCTGCGGCGCAGGAGCCCCTGAGTCAGGCGGCGGGAGCGAGGCTTGTGTTGCAACTGCTTCGGGCGGGCTCAGGCACGGGAGGAGGCGCGCCCACGGCGTTGGCTGCACGTCCCATGTACTTGCTGACAAAGCGACGGTTGAGGCGCGAGCCCGGCTGCTGGAAGGTCAGCAGGCCGTTGCTCATCGCCCCGGTGAATGCAGCGAGGACAAAGTCTGCGCGCGCATCCACGGCCGCGGGCGTGTCGGCGGCCGCCCAGCCCTGCGGCGGCGGGCAGCGCTCCTGAACGCGTCTGGCCCGCAGGCCGGGGGGCGCGGACGCAGAGGCGCTGCAGAGAGGGTTAGCGCACCGGGGCGTGCCGCAGCCAGCGCTGCAGCAGGAGGATGCAGAGCGCGCAGGGCAGCTCGCAGCCCCACTGCGTCTGGACCGCCTCTGCCACCATCCAGCCACCAGCAGCAGAAACGCCGGCCCGGAGTCGCCTCATGCGCGCCGCCACAGTCCGGATGCAGTGCATGGCCGCGCCCAGCAGCTCGCCCGCGACGCCCTCGACGCCCGGCAGCGAGCAGCGCGGCACGTCAAACTCCTCGATCACCTGCGAGCAGGCCGCGGCGCCGTTCGCATGCCCCCCCCTGGCGCGTGCGGCAGCCAGCGGCTCTGCTGCCGGCAAGCAGGCGGTGCGCACCTGCCAGCGGCCCGAAGCGGCGTGCACTCCGTGCCTGAGGACTTCGCTGGCGACGCCCTCCGTGAGGCCCGCGGCGCACACATCCACCGCCGCCGCCGCCACGGCAGGGTAGTAGGCGTGCCAGCCCTCGTCCTCGCCCAGCTCCAGCGCCAGCGCGGTCGCCAGGCCCCGCAGCACGCGCAGCCGCAGCGCCGGGTCCACCTGCGGGCGCGCAGGCACGCCTGAGTTGGTTTCCACGGGCCACAATGACGCCCAAGGGAGCGCGTGGGGAAAAAGAGGGGGCCTTGAAACCGTCGGCACCTGCAGTCCGGCCATGCCAAGCTGCTGGCCGTGTCTGGAAAAGTCGCCGACCTCCCTCCGAATCGCTTCGACCGCGTCCTCAGACTTGCGCCGCGGCCGGCCGCCGGGCACGGCCTCCAGGTTGGCATCAATGGCCTGCACCATGCGGGTGACTTCGGTAGGACTGCTGCTGAAGCAGAACGACAGGCTGGCCTGCGGCGGCTCGGCAATGCGGCGCACGTGCTCCAGACGCAGCAGCGCTTCCGTGATGGCGCCTGTGCTCGCGCCGTCGGTGCCGTCACTCGGAGGCGGTGCCGGCTGCTGCCTTTCAGGCCCATGGTCCGCAGGTGCAGCGCTGCCGCTCGGCTCCGAGCCTTCAAGCCGCGGCTCCAAGCTGCTTGCGCTGCAGCCGGCAGCCCGAGGTTCTGATTGTCCTGCGGTGGATTGATGGGCAAGTGGCAGCGCAAGGGCGGGCGCGCGCGCCCCACCACTGGCCGCTCCCCTCGGCCTTCTTTGCACGCTGGCGCGCCCGCTTCTGCGCCTTCATGGCCGCCCGCGCCTGCGCCTGCTCCTGCTCCTCTGCTGACAGCGCCACCACCTGGACAGCCCGCGCCTCCTGCGCCTGCAAGCCGGTGGAACTCGTGGGCTGAGCCAAGCTCATGCTGCCCGCCTGGGGTCCGTGGCATGGCAGCAGGCCACTGCGAGGAGCGGCTCGCCTCTGCCAGCGCGAGCCGCAGCCGGTCTTCCGGGTGGGAAAACGTGCGCCGCACGCCGATCGGCACCTCACACCGCAGCGCCCGGAAGCGGGTGCAAGCGTTCAGGCACGCGCGCAGCAAGGTTGGCGACGGCGGCGGCTCCGCTCCCAGCGCCATGTGGATGACCGAAACGGGCAAGCCTGCACGCGAAGAGACTGGCCTCGCTGCCGCAGACCCCTTCCTTCTCTCCCGGGGAGTTTCAGGAGGGAAAAAGGGGCTCACCCAGCGCGTCCTCGAAATCTGGATGGCTTATCCCAGGCGCCCCGAGCTTCACCTCGGCGGCCTCCGACCCCTCGCACACCTCCACGGCCGCCTGAATCACCGACACCATGGCGCCCAGCATCTGCTCGCTGTCGGCGCGGAGCAGGTGCAGCAGGGCTGCGGGGCGGGCAGCCGCAGCAGGCTCAATTGCCGGGCTGCAGCTTGGGCTGTAAGTTGAGGGGATGGGTGCTGGGCTCCCACAGGCTACTAATCATGCTCGGCAAGGATTGTCTGGATCGGTGCAGCCGCTGCCCTGGTGGGGGCCAGAGGAGACAAGCGGCAGAGCTGCGGGGACTCACCAACCAGAGAGGCGGCCCGCGGCAGGTGGTCTATAGCAAACAGCAGGTTCCTATCGCCAGCAATGGGGGGCGCCAGGAATGTGTGGAGGCCGTGTGTCAGCCCTTCCGCGAGGGAGTTGATCATGAACAGGTGGCGCGCCCGCGCTGCCTCGGGCGTGTCCGCGGCCGCCCAGCCCTGCAGGCAAGGCTTCCTGACTCAACCGGCGCATGCGCATGATCACTGAGGACAGGCAGGCTGAATTTCGCGGTGAAGGGCGCCGAACCTCCGCCTGCCCAAACCAGCGCTCCAGCAGGCCAGCGATGTGGGCGCAGTTCAGCTGAGATGTGCAGACCCTAAACGCCGCCAGAGTGCCGTACCACTGCCCGGCCCGCCGCTTCCTCTTTGCCGCGTTATGCCCCACCACGCGGCAGCAGTGGTCTGCTACTGCCAGGGCGTCCGCAGCAACCGCTTCTGCGCCTGGCAAATTGCAGACGGGCAAAGCTGGGGTGTCGCTTCCCTGCAGGAAAGGGAGTGCGCACGCCGCATCCTCTCAGCAGCAGCATCAAGGGCCCTCTAGGCTGTTCCAAGGCGAAAAAGGCGCACCTCTATGTCTATGTCCACCTCCTCGACCTCCAATCCGCGAGAGAGCCAGTTGCGATTCATGCTGCAGACCGCGATCACCGTTAGCAGAACGACGTCGTAGTAGCACTCCCACACCTGGTTTTCACTGAGATCAAGGCGGGCGGCCGCAAAGAGGGTCCGCAGAACGCGAAGCCGCAGCGCCGGGTCGATCTGCAACGGCAGGCAAGCTCAGCGCCAGCTTGCTCCGCTCAGGATTCAGGGCCAGTCCAGTCCCAACTGCTCACCTCGGCTTCAGATGGCCCAGTGTTGTTGAACGGCCTGGAACCAATAAGGGCGGTAAAATCGCATGTAGTATCGCTGATTTCGAGTATGCTCTGCGCACTCCGGAGCCTTCCCTTCGATATGTTGCTGACGATAACCTGCTCAGACCACCGGCATGGATGTTAGACGGCATGCCCCGATCCACGACGGAGCGTGTGCAACAAGTAGATGCTCACGCGCTCCAGATGCACTAGCGCATCATGGCCGAGTTGAACGTCATCCATAGCGCCGCTCGTCCGCCCGTCAGGCCTCTTTTGCGCAGAAGAGGGTCGAGTCATGCGGCCGGGCGGTCACGCCGGTCGCGCGAAAGCGATCGCGGCGGCCGCTCAGCTCTAGCTGTGAGCTCGCTGATGAGTTTGGATCCGTGCGAGGCCCAGCGGGCACCACTGCCGCATGGCCGCCCCACGACCGTTCTATGCAGCCCCGCAAAACCGAGTGAGCTGAGCACCACAGGCGTTGTACGCATGGGACGTGCGCGCAGTCTGACGCGCAGGGGGGGCTTTGAGTGCGATCAGATTAAAAAAGGTCTAGGGCTTGCACCTAACGCCTGCCGCCGCTGGCGGCGGCCTGGCGTGTCGGCGGCCTGGCCGTGCGTGGGTGTGCGGGGAGTCATCCTCAGGAGGCCGGCTCCTGGACGGACAGCGAGCCCAGATCCGCCTCGAGCGGTGCGCTGTCCTGCCCAGCGCCTGGCTGCTGCCCAGCCGCCACCGCTGCAGCTCGCCGTGCGCTGCGCTCCTGCCGCTGCTTCTGGCGCTCCCATCGCTGCTGCATGAGGCTGCGCCGCCTGGCAGCCGCATCTGGCGCTGCGCCGCCGCTGCTGTGGGCAGCGCTGTGTGCCGGCAACTGCTGCGCGGCGTCCGCTGCCTCTGGACCCCTGCAAACAGGGGAGCATTTGAGAATCCAGCCCAGATGCACATCATTTCACGGTGCAGAAAGCTAGCTACTCACTGCCGACTTGTCGCAGCATCGGCGGCCTCGCCACGCTCCGAGACTCCAGCTCGGTGCTCCGCCTCGCCGCCTGCAGCCTGCATTGCGCCACCGCTGGCTCATGTCAACGAGGCCAGACGGAGCCGCACGGCTGCTGCAGTCAGACACGGCTTTTGGAGCTTGTCAGCAGGGCGTTGTGCAGCTGCGCTGATGTGATGCGGTGGGAGGCAGCTGAGTGAAGGGTTGGGTGCGCTGCAGCCGCACCTGCTGCTCCTCGCACTCTGCCAACAGCTGCCGCACACTGTGCAGCAGCTGGGCCGGCATGGCAAGCAAGTCGGACTGCCCCGTCAGGAAAGGCCTGCAAGCCCGCAGGCAGCCTGAGAGCGACTCCGGCGGCAGAGGCGGCCGGCTCGCCAGTGCGTACTGCATGCCCTTGATGGGCACCGCTGCAAGCACGCCCAGCATGCCTCAGGCTCCCATGCATGCGTCCTGCCTGGCTGGCAGCGCAGGCGGAGCGCGGCCGGCGCGGTATGCGCCGAAAAGCGTGGATGCCTCGCAAAGGGAACATACAGAAGTTTGGCAGGTCGCTTACTGATTGCAGCGGCAAACTCTGCGCTGTCGGGGCCGGGCGGCTCGAACTCTTCGGCCACCAGACGCAGCAGTCTGCAGCAACACTCGAGCAGGCCCTGCATGGCCGCTGGGCCAGCGTCGTAGAGCAGGACTGCGGCAGGTAGATCCGGCGGTCAGGCGCCGGTGGGAAGGCTTGCACCAGCCTCGGGCATCGCCGAGCCGTGGGGCAGGGCACGCCTGCGATGGCGCTGGTGCTGTGCATGTGCGCCTTGACGGACGTGCAGTCGAGGGCGTCGCTCGGCCGCAGGAAGCTCAGCAGGCCGGCCTTTGCCGCCCTCTCGAACGCGCCCAGGCAGAAGGCGGTGCGTGCCGCAGCGGCCGCCGGCGTGTCGGCTGCGGCCCAGCCCTGCGCCGGCATGCGGCTGAATGTTTGTGCAGCGCGCAGCCCGGGGGCTGCGGGCAAGGCAGGCAGCAGAGTGACAGGCGCCGGCTGGGAGGGCGCCGGCAGCGACTCCATGAGAGCGCACCGGGGAGTGCCGCAGCCAGCGCTGCAGCAGCAGGACGCCGTGCGCGCTGTGCAGCTCGCACCCCCATTCCTGCAGCGCCGACTCAGGAGCAGCTGCCCGGCTGCCGTCCTCAGCGGCCGCGGCCCGGCTGCGCGCTTCGCACGGTGCCACAGACTCGATGCAGTGCATGACTGCACCCAGCAGCTCGCCACCCAGGCCCTCGATGCCGGGCAGCACACAGCGCGGCAGGCTGCACACGACCATCTGCGAGCAGCAGCAGCAGCAGAGCCTGGCAGACCTGCTTGCTGGCGCCCGCAGCAGCCAGGCAGCAAGGCGGCGCTCATCCTTTCGGCAGAGAGCAGGAGGCGGCCACCTCTGTCTCGCCTGCTGCAAGGCGCACGGTGCGCGTGTGGGCCTCGGTGGCGGCGCCCTGCGTGAGCCAGTCGGGGCCCATTGCGGTAACCTCCACTGCGGCCGCCATCACAGCCCAGTAGTAGGCCTGCCAGCCTTCCTCCTGCCGCACGTCCAGCGCCAGCGCGGTCGCCAGCCGGCGCAGCACGCGCAGCCGCAGCGCCGGGTCCACCTGCCAGGGCAGAGCGAGCGGGCGTTTGCAGGCCGCAAGCTCTGGCCCGCTGGTGCTCAAGAGCGCACAGCTGCAGCGGACAGGAGGAGGATGGGCCCCGAGAACTCGCACGCACCTGCGCCTCCCTGCCGAGCTCGCCTGTGTGGGACCGCTGAAGCTTGAGGAAGCTGCACACGGCCCTCATAATCGCGCCCATACAGGTGGGAGACTGGCGCCGCGGCCTGCCGCCGGGCACAGCCGATGGGTTCAGGTTGGCGTCCACGGCCTGTGGGAGCGGGCGGATCCGGTCAGCATGATGCTGTACAAGCGAGCCGATTGACAGGTTGGCCGGCAGGGGGCGCACGCGCTCCAGGCGGAGCAGCGCTTCCGTAACGATGCACGTGCTCGAGCCGTCGCCGCCGCCGCTCTGGCCGCAGCCGCTTGCCTTTGGCGGTGCCGCCTGCTCTGCTTGCGCCGCAGGAGCAGCGCAGCCGCCGGGCTCGTCGGCCGCCCTGCAGGCGGCAGTGGCGCCGCTGCCTTCTTCTCGGACAGGATGGGCTTTCATCAGCTCGACAGCAGGCGCTCGGTTCTCACCCCTGGCCGCCCTGCTCTGCCTTCTGCGCGCGCTGGCGCGCCCGCTTCTGCGCCTTCTTGGCCGCCCGCGCCCGTGCGCGCTCCTGCTCCTCTGCCGAGAGTGCCGCCTGCCGGGCTGCCTCCGCCTCCTGCGCCCATCACAGAGAAATGACACAGGCGCAGCATCATGCAGCCATCTAGCCTGCGCACGGCAACGTTTGCAACGGGCGTTTCACAGAGGCGTGCGCCTTGCCTGCGCCTGCGCCAGCGCGTGCTGCAGCCCCGCCTCCAGGGCGGCAAACCAGGCGCGCACGCCGGCTGGCGCACCGCACTGCGGCGACCTCAAGCGGACGCACTCGTCCAGGCAGGCTCGCAGCGAGGCCGCCGGCGGCGGCGGCTCGGCTCGCATGGCCACGTGGGCGGCAGAGTCAACCACCTCTGCGCGGCACGAGCGCAGGCTTGCCACGAGAGTTCCAATCGAAAGGGAATTAGGCGAGCCTGGCAAGAGACGCACGTAACATGTCCTCAAATGAGGGGACGGCGACCCCAGGCGCCCCGTGCCGCCTGACGGCGGCCTGCGACTGTTCGCACACCTCTGCGGCCGCCGCAATCACCCGCACCATGCCGTCCAGCAGGCTGTGCAGCACCTCCGGCTCGCTGCCCGAGCACAGCAGGTGCAGGTTGGCTGCGGCGCGAGACTGTCGTTCAGTGTGGGATCTGCAGGGGCTGCAGCAAGACTGTGCTGGCTGCCTGGCTCTTGGAATGTAGAGATGGATGCAAATGTGAAGGCAGCCCAAGAGGGGTGCTCGATGGCAAGCTGTCGCCTGGTTGTCAGGCTGCAGGAGGGAAGCAGCACGGCCATGGGGGCTCACCGACCGTGAAGGCAGCCCACAAGTCGGACTTGGCAAAGAGACGGTTCCTCCCGCTGGCAGGATGCTCCAGGAAGGTGAAGAGCCCGTGGCTGAGCGCGTCAGTCATGGCGTCGACCATGAACATGTGGCGCGCCCGCGCCGCCTGCGGCGTGTCCGCGCCCGCCCAGCCCTGCAGGCAAACATGCACGCGTCACCGGGCTTGAGCCATAGCTCATGAGGCGGGCAAATCAGTTCCGGCTGAACCCCTGCTGATTCGAGGGGTGCTTCAGCACCTCCGCCCGCCCGAGCCAGCGCTCCAGCTGGCTGACGGCATAGGCGCAGTTCAGCTGGCTGGACTCCATGTCGGTCGCCTCCTTGGAAGCTTGCCACCGCTGACCGGCCCGCTGCTTCCTCCTGGCAGTGAATCGCTGCACCAGCTGGTAGGCGTGGGTCGCCACTGCCAGGGCGTCTGCAGCAGTCGCTTCTGCGCCAGGCAGGTTACAGACCAGCAGGCTTGCTCGGAAGCCCTGCAGGCCAGCAGCGCGGGCCCAGGAGTCATCAGGCTGCCGTGCGGCATCTGCGGCTGCCCAGCAGCAGCCTGGACTGGCTGCTGCAGGTGGAAGGAGCGAACGCAGATGTCGATTTCCTCGCGCTCCAGCATGCCACGGGTGGGCCATGTGCGGGCCATACTGTAAACCGTCACCATTGCCTCCAGAACCGTCTCATAGTATCTCGCCAACAAGCGGCTCTCTGGCACGTGAGCGCGTGCAGCAGTGATGAGGGCCTGCAGAACACGCAGCCGCAGCGCTGGGTCTACCTGCACCGCCAGAAAAGTTCAGCAGCGGAGCTTGTCTCTGCTGCAAGCTCTGCACCAGCCCTGCTAGGCTGGCCTGCTTGCACTAGTTGACTGGTGAAAAGCCAACCTCGGCTTCGGGAGGGCGGCTAGGGTCGTGCCGCATGGTGCCGCCAAGCCTCACAAAGTCTATCGCCGTGTTTGATATGTCGGAGATGCTCTGCAGGCTCCGAAACTCTCCCCCCGCAATGTTGTTGTTGATTGTCTGCATGACAGCCCGGCTGAGAGACAGCTCACAGATTACATTGTCTTGGGAAAGGCTTTGGAAGCGGACTCACCAGCTCGAGATGGAGTAAGGCAGAGTGGCTAAAGTGTGGGTCGCTCACAGCGCTGCCGGGGCGGTATTCAGACTCTGGCGTCATGGTCACTCTTACGGACATTTTGAGCTTGCGCAAGGCCCCACAGGCCCGGCGATCAGGAGCAGTCTGTGATCATCACTTTAGTGGCCTCCTACCCGCGCGGCAGGGCGTACCGCGCGGGCGGATAGGCCAAGACGGCTGCGTTCCTATGGCGATAATGCCTCCCGTTGCGGGGTGCGACCGCGCCTCTTTGGAGGGGCCCCAGAAAACAATTCGATGGAGCGGTTTGCGGGGATCCCAATGGCCCCGCCTGATGGCCAACGAGAGGGCCGTCTATTAACCCCGCTTGCAGAGAGCTACACTGGAACAGGCAAGCCCCTCGCGGATCGCAGTCAAGAAACACTGAAACTTTAACGCGGGTTTTGCACCAGTCTGTTGATTGGCGGGAACACGAGACGAGCGAGCGTTCTGCTGACACTACTAGTTTGGCGCTCAACTGGCGCTCAACTTATTGCTGCCTGCCGCCGGCTCCTGGACGGACAGTGAGCCCAGCTGCGCTTCAAGAGGGGCGCTGCCCTCCGCGCCGTCCGCCTGCTGTCCGGCCGCCGCTGCTGCGCGCTGGGCGCTGCGCTCCTGCCGCTGCTTCTGCCGC
>BHFV01000132.1:0-30283 GCA_003568905.1 Trebouxiophyceae sp. KSI-1 | reverse complement strand
GTGCCGCAGCCAGCGGTGCAGCACCGCGATTCCGTACGAGCAGTACAGCGTGCAGATCCGTCGAGTGCGGACCGCCTCTGCGATCGCGACCGAGCCGCCCTCGGCCAGAGCCGCCTCCGTGACGCGCTCCGCATGCGCCGCCACCGTGTCGATGCAGTGCCCGACCGCCCGCAGCAGCTCGCGCGCGAGGCCCTCGATGCCGGGCAGCGTGCAGCGCGGCAGGCTGCACGTGATCTCCTGCAAACCGCCAGACAAGCTCACGGCCGGCGCTGGGGCGCGGCTCGCCTGCTGGCGCCTGCTCCGCTGCCGGCGGGCGGGCTGGGGCGCCGCGCCCGCTGCTGGCCGTCCGTCTCGCGCAGGGTGAGCGTGAGGTCGTCGGTGGTGGCGCCGTCCGCGCCCGGCCCCATGGAGCCCACGTCCACCGCCGCCAAGGTCATGACGGGCAGGTAAGCGAAAACATCCTCCTCCTCCCGCACATCCAGCGTCAGCGCCGTCGCCAGACGGCGCAGCACGCGCAGCCGCAGCGCCGGGTCCACCTGCGGCCGGGACAGACGGGCAAGTCAGTCACCAGGACGTCGCCAGCAAGCTGTGGCTGCCGTCTGCGCCGCACACAGCAAGGCCGGGATCGTGGCGGCTCTGGCAGCGTTCGCACCTGCTCCTCTCGCGGGCCCGCGCGCGAGCGCCGAGTGAACGCGCCGACGACGCGCGCAGCCTTCGCAGCGGCGTCCGGGGTCTTGCGCCGCGGCTGGCCGCCGGGCACCGCCTCCAGGGCGGCATCCAGCTCCTGCAGGAGCCGTGCAGATCAGGCTCTGCGAGCCTCACGGAGCCTCGCATCGAGCGGGCTGGCCGGCGGCGGCAAGGCAGGAGACGCACGCGCTCCAGGCGCAGCAGCGTGTCCGTCAGGACGCCACCCGTCTTTGAGCCGCCGCCGCTGCGGCCGGATCCGCTCGCCTGCGGCGGCGCGCTCTGCTTTGCCGGCTGCTTGGCTGTGGGTCCTGCTCCCGGGGTGCTGCTGCTCGGCTCTGCGGCTGACCTGCAGGCGGCGGCACCGGACTTGTGTGACCCAATGAGGAGCGAGGGGGGAGCGATGGTGGCTCAAAGGCAGGGACTCATGCCCCACCGGGGCTGGCCGCCCTCCGCAGCCGGTTTCGCGCGCTGCCGTTCCCGCTCCTGCGCCTTGTTGTCCGGCTGCGGCTGCGCCTGCTGCGCCGGCCTGCTGGCCTCCTCTGCCTGCAACTCACCAGCAGCTCAGCTCTCAGCCAAGCTAGCATGCGCGTTGTAACTGTCGCCTGCTGGTGCCTGTGCATGGCATGCGACAGCAGCGAGCGCCTCGCCTGCGCCCGCGCCAGCGCGCCCTGCAGCTCCGCCCCAATCGCTTCTACCGCGTCGCGCACGCCGGCCGGCACCTCGCACTGCAGCGCGCTGAAGCGGGCGCACGCGTCCAGGCAGGCGCGGAGCGAGGCGGGCGGCGGCGACGGCCCAGCTCCCAGGGCGACGTGGATCGCTCTGCCTGCCACCTCTGCACGCCGCCACACACACAGTTGGCGCCAGCTCCACAGCACCCCCTAGAGAAGCTACAAGCCTGTCCAGTGAAGAAGGCCGGGCCGCACGCAGCGTCTCCTTGCAGCTCGGGTGGCCGACGCCGGACGCGCGGTGCCTCCTGACGGCCGCCGGCGACTTCTCGCACACGCTGGCTGCCATGTCAATGACCTGCACCGCACCGTCTAGCAGAGCATGCAGCGCCTCGGGCTGCTGGCCGTGAGTGCAGAGCAAGTGCAGCAGGCCTGCAGCAGCGCGAGACGGCCGGAATGAGTCGTATGGTGGCTGCAGACGCCGCCGGCTCCGTGGATGAGCCGCCAGGCAGCTGACAAGGTGATGCCATGCCCTGCTGTCAGCAGCCCGGCGCCTGCCAGCAACAGAAGCAGCAGGCGGGAGCTCGCCGAGCGTGGTGTTGGTGTGCCCCAGGTGGACCTTGACGAACCAGACGTGCGTGTCGCTGGTCGGGTTGATCAGGAAGGAGTGCAGCCCGTGGCTCAGCGCCTCGACGACCGCCTCGGCGATGAAGCGGCGGCGGGCGCGCGCTGCCGCCGGCGTGTCCGCGCTCACCCAGGCCTGCAAATAAAGGGCCCACGAGTGGCTCATCATGCAAACGTTCAATCGTGCTGCAGCCGATGCCTGCTGCAAAGGTGGGACAGGCTGCCGCGCCTCTGCCTTGCCAAACCAGCGCTCCAGCATGCCGATCGCGTAAGCACTGTTTAGCAGCGCGGTCCACGTGTCGTGCGCTTCCGAGCACTCGAACCAGTGCCGCCCGGCGCGCCGCCGCCGCCTGGCGGTGAAGCGCTGCATCATGAGGAAGGAGTGCATGACGGCCGCATAGGCGTCCGCGACTGTCGACTCAGCGCCGGCCAGGTTGCAGACCGGCAGGGCGACGGTGAAGTCCTGCGGGCATGCGTGACATTGGTGTGCGCGCATGTTATGGGCCCCAGAGGGCGAGAGCAGAGAGCAGCTGCCTGCGCATGGAAGAAAGTGAGCCAGGGTCGGTCGCCGGCAGGGGGCGCGCACCAGGGCCCGGACCTCTCGCTTCTCCAGGCCCGTGACGAGCCATCGAGGGTGCATTGCCCCCACTGCCAGCAGGGCCATGTGCAGGCTGGAGAAATATGAGTCCCACGGGTAGCATTCCGGCATGTCAGCCCGCGTGGCTTTGATGAGGCTCCGCAGCAAGCGGAGGCGCAGCGCCGGGTCGATCTGCACCGTCTGGCGAGGTCAGTGCCAGGAGGAGAAGAGCAGGGTTGCTACACCACCACGCAAGCCGACTTGGCTAAAGAAGCACAGGAGGGAGTCAGTATGATGCAGTGCGGCCCCAGGCCTATGCCAGGAAGCTACTCGCACTCGCCTGGGCTTCAGGAGTTAGGTCAGGGTAGAATTGAAGCAGGCCAGCCAGGCCCGCAAAGTCCAGAGCTGTGTTGGCTATGTCGACCAAGCCATCGTCGCTACGCAGTTTCCCCCCGGACATGTTGGACTCGATGATCTGTACGATCGAGCGCAGACGGTCAGGTCAGCATGTGGTGTTTGCATGCCGTGGCTGGCGGGACTTGAATTTTGCGGGCAGATAATAAAGCGCACGCGCTCACGTTTTATCAGCTCCTTGCGAGTGGAGGCCACTCCCTCCATGGCGGCGTGCGCGGGTCGTCCCGCCGGTTGCCGATGCGCGCGGTCGTCCCTTCTCGTTTTCTTAGCGCGCGAGGCGCGCCCACCGTTCCCGATCACTACCGCGGTCTCATCATGGGCATCTATTGCCTTCTCAGTGCACGGTATACAGTCACCACGCGGGCAACCTTGGCAGCCTGGAAATTTGAAAACCATGGCCGCAAGCATTTATGCTGGGTTCATCCCTCTTCAATCATTGCATGGCCCAGCATCATTGCATGGCCCAGCATCATGGCCAGCACATCAACGCCATCAAGATGCCGCCGGCGCGGCCGAGGGCGCCCGCACGGCCAGGAAATCCTTCAGGTCCTCCCGCAGCAGCGGCGGCCAGCGGCGCCAGCGCTCGAGCCACTCCACATCCCGATAGCGGGGGTCGTCCACACGAGCCCAATTGGATTCCGCCTCTCCCACGTTGCCCTCCCGCCAGGAGGCCGCCGTCAGCGCGGCGCGCATGTCAGGGAAGTCGGGGTAGCGCCTCAGCAGGGTCCTGCGGCGTACAGCCACAGGCAGCTTGAGCGCTCAGACAGATGGCTTGGCCTGGAAGCAACACACCGTCTCCATGCAAAGCAACAATGCCTGATCAGTTATGACAAGCGGCAGGTAAGCACAGCAGTGCACTGATGGCACGCGCGCCTGGCCCCCGCCATTGCAAGACCACACACAAAGCAGGGGCGTGCATTGCAAGGGCAGAAGAAGTGGCACCGCATGGTGCGCACAGCCTCCTTGCGGCGGCCCTGCTGGTAGAGAGCGAGCGACTGGTTGGCGGCCGCAAAGGAGAACTCGGGCGCCAGCTTGTAGGCCTTGCCATAGTGCTCCGCCGCGTCTGCCCAGGCGCCCTGTGCCATACGCACGTTCCCCTGCCGGCGGGGCATGGCAGACAGTCAGCAGGCAGGCATCGCTGCATGAGATGCAGCCTGCGCCTGCAATCGCCAAGCCGCCACCCCGCTTTCATCCCAATGCCCGAGCACAAAGGGAACAACATCCGGCATTCGGCCCAGGCACGGCCGACGCCAAGCGGCGGCTCGACAAGAAGCATGGAGCAGCAGCCGGCTGGGAAAGGGGGAGGGACTCGCCAGGTTGTTCCAGCCGGAGGGGTCGTTGGGCACCGCCTCCAGCACCGCCTTGTAGTCCTCGACAGCATCGTCGTAGCGCCCCAGCGCTTCATAGACAACGCCCCTGCGGGCCAAGCAGACACGTTCCATTGAGGGCAGGACCAGCGGTTCGGGCTCGACAGCGCACCAACAGGCTGGCCATGCCTCTGTGCCGGGGGGCGAGCCATCCATGCGACACAACGACAGCTCAGCGCAGCAGATCTCCCCCTGGGGGCACCTGTTGAGCAGCGGGTCCGGCGACCAGGGGCACAGCTCGATGGCCGCGCCAAAGTCAGCCAGAGCGGCGTCCATCTTGCCCTGCCGCGAGCGCGCGTTGCCGCGGTTGCCGTAGGCGCGCCCAACGACGTCGGCCTTCCAGGGGGCCGCTGAGGCGCCGTACGTCTCTATCAGCTCCGTCCACAGCCGCTCCTCCTCCTGCCGGGCCAGGGGGATGGGTGCCCTCAGTCGAGCAGCCCAGAGCACTCGCAGAGGTGACGCCCGCGCGTCGAGAAGAGAACGATGGCAAGCATCTGCTGCGGCATGTTTCACGGCTCGATGAGCGGCCAAAATGTCTTGCAAGGCTGGACTTGCGGCGAGCATGCACACCGCATGCCTGCCCTTGCCGCGAACTAGGAGCTCCGCAGCCTTTCCAGCTTGCCAACACTAAGCACAAGGCAGGAGGTCTCACCTCCACGCTCTCAGCGTTCAGTGCCCTCTGTAGCAGCGCGGCTGCCTGGCGCAGGTCAGGGTCCGCCGCATCGTACTTGGACTGGTCTGGTGCGAGGTCGAGGCGCACGGCTGGTCTGCCGCCCTCTGCCCCTGCTTGCTGGGCCGTCAGCAGCAGCAGCACCGACGATCCAGCTGCTAGTAGCTCACGCCTCGTGCCTGGATGGTTGTTTTGGAGTCAGTGGCTGCCAGCTCAAATCTGTTTGCATGCGCGGCCTCCCATGCGAGCTCCCGGAAGCGCACCGCTTGGCGTGGCGGGCTGCTGCGCTTGGCTAGCTGCTCTACACACTGCTGAAAATACTGCTCGCCGGGCTCGGTACCCGCCCGCCGCGCCCAGCAGCCGCGAGCCGGCTCGTTGTTGTGATGTGAGCGACATGTGATGTCGCTGTTTGGAACCACCAACCCGCTCAGAGGCCGTTCCTAGCTGTTGAGCGCTTGTACGCTTGTAGGGAGGGCAGCGCACGTAGCTACCAAGAGCCGTCGACGTCACAGCGATCGAGTTCGACAGGCTTGCGGCTTCCTTGTTCTGGCGAAACTTTGAACGACCACAATCGCTCCGAGAAGCGATGTGTGGACGTGTGCGGTGCAGCCTGTCGCGCGATGAGGTGCGGGCGGAGGCGCAGGTGTCTCGATGGGTGAACGAGGAGGCCTACGAGCCTACTTTCAATGGCGCGCCTGGAAGAAACACGCCCGTGCTGCGGCAGGCCGAGCAGCCCGGCGAGCAGGAGCTGCACACAATGACTTGGGGCCTGGTTCCGAGCTACACAAAGCAGGGCGAGAAGCTGGACTTCTTCCGCATGGCTTGCCCTCCATCTTTGCTGGACATTGACACGAGGTCGTTCGATGTACACGATCAGGCCAGCAGTTAACAAAGTCCCAACGGCTGCCTGCAGTTCAATGCCCGCAGCGAGACGGTCGCCGAGAAGGGCGTCTTCAAGAAGCTGCTCAGCCGGCAGCGCTGCATCGTCTACCTCAACGGCTTTTATGAATGGAAGAAGGAGGGCAAGGCGAAGCAGCCCTACTTTGTGTACCAGGAGGGCCGGGCCGCCATGCGCATGGCCGGCCTGTTTGACGTCTGGCGGGGCGGCGAGGGCGGCGCCCCCTTCTATTCATTCACCATCCTGACCACGGACGCCTCCGAGCGCCTCCAGTGGTCTGCCCTCCTCCTACCCTTCCAAAGCAGAAGTACTTGCTCCCTCCTGCCGACCTTCTGACACGCACACTGCAGGCTGCATGACCGCCAGCCGGTCATCCTGCCCGACCGCGCCGCTGAGGAGCTGTGGCTGTCCGGCGAGGAGCGCCTGCAGTGCGCCTCGCGCCCCACACAGTGCTGGTGCTTGCCATCGCAAGTTTGCACGTGCCTAGAGTCTCCACCACAGCTGCACCTACGGGCTGGCAAGAGGAGCAGGCCTGGCGATCTGAATGCAGCAAACCAGCACGGCTGCAGCAGCGCCGTGCTGAAGGCAAGGGGCCGGCCCAGCTGACGGGCTGCACCACAATTGCATCAACAGAGGGGCAGCCCACGCCACAGGCCTGCCGATCTGAGTGCAGCAAACCTTCGCTGCAGCAGCGCTGTGCTGAAGGCAAGGGACTGGCCCGGCTGACGGGCTGGCGCTGCTGAGCCTGTAGGGAGCTGAGTCGGCTGTACACGCCGTACAATGGGGAGGACCTGCAGTGGCACGCGGTTGACCCGGCCATAAGCAGCATGCGGCGCGACGGCCCCGAGTGCTGCCAACCGCTCAAGCGCACGCCCATCACCAGCTTCTTCAAACCCAAGCCAGGCGCGCCCCTTTTGACCCTCCACAGGCAGCCGACAGGCCACTGCAAGTTGGCCGACAGACCCGCAGCTCTCTTGCTGCCGACCGCCAGCTGCAGGCAACCTGCAGGCAGGCCGCTGCTCGCGGAGCTTTCACCACTTGCAGCATGTGCTCCATCTCTGCCGCTGCGGTGCAGAGGGCGGCTCTGGCGCGGGCAAGGCCGCCGCCAAGTCGGAGCCGGCGGCTGCCGCGAGGCCGGCGTGCTCCGAGGAGGCGGAGCAGCCGGCCGCGGTGGCGCCGGACGGCAGCGCAGTGAAGCTGGAGGATGTCAATGACGGCGGCTTTGAGGGCGCCGGCGGGCAGCCGCGCTTCCCTGCAACAGCCGCGACTGGTGCGCTTTGACTTCCGAAGGGGCGCCCGCTCGTTCCTTGGCAGCCCCTCCTGATTGAGCAGCCGTGGACTCCTGCGCTGGACAATGAGGCGCTTGTGTTGTGCGCAGCAGCAGAGGCCGGGAGCCCAAGCAAGGCGGCCGCGGCCAGCCCACCCGGGAGCGCGACGAAAAAGCGGCCTGCCGAGGCGTCGCCGGCCAGCAGCGGCCGAGGCAAGGCGGCCAAGGCGGGACCCGCTGGGCAGAAAACGAAGATCACGAGCTTCTTCTCCTCCAAGTCCTGATCGCGTGTTTGTTTGCTTTGCTGGACGTCGCCGAGCAGGCGACGTCTTATGCTTACCAGAGAGTTCTGATTGTTGGACCAATCGGCTAATGGAAAAAAAGTGCTCCTCAGTTGGACTAGAATATGTGGAGAGATGTGCATGCGTTATTGCACGCTCTGTGCAGAGCTCCGCATGCGCCGCGCACTCTGGATGATGTGTAGCCACCACTTTTGACTTGCTGTTTCGCGCCCCATCCGGTCGGGGTGCGCCGGTGTTGCCGGGGCGGAGTGATGATCCCACTGTCCTGAAGATGGTGTCCCTGGGCCGCTGGGCTCTCTCCCTCACCGCAGCAAGGGTGGACAGCCGGGCCTGTCGCCTCACAACCGCACTTCCCTTTGGCCGGACCCCTGTGCCTGGGGTGGCGGTGGCCACTTCCCCAGCCTGTCTGTTGCTCTATACCGTGGCTGGGCAGCGCGCTGGAGGACGGCCGCGAGGCAGAGCCGCCGATGCTGCGTCGACGGACAAAGCGTGAGCCCCCGTCCGCAGGGACGGTAGTATGGCAGGCACCGCATATGGCAAATTCTTACAAGTGCCTTTGTGTGCAGGAGCCCGGAGGCAGCAGACGCGGCGCAGCAACCGAAGCTGCAGCATGGCAGCACGTTCCAGGGCAGGGACGGCGGCGCGGAGCCTACTGGCAGCGAGGACACGGCTGCCAAGCAGCAGCGCCCCCATCGAAGCGCAGCTCGGCTCGCTGTCTGTCCAGGAGCCGGCCAAAGGCAGCAGCCAAGCGAGCTCCTCCTGTGGGCCTGCGCCTCGGCCACCGCAGCAAACCGAACTGTAAGCTAAGCCTAGGTCTCTATGAAAGCGCGTGCCTGATTGCAAGGCGGGGCGCGCAGAACTAGGTCCGGCAGAGCGGCCTGAAAGAAACGTCGCAAAAGAAGCTGTCGTTACAAGTTCTTGCTTCTCCCGAAACCTCGGGCGGGAGCGGCCCTCGCATTCTAGGTGAAACCAAGCGGGCCTGACTGAGATATACTGCGCGGGCCAGAGTATGTTTGGCTCGCTTGGCTGATACAACGCGGCTCATCCGCTGCCTGGCGAAGCAGCTCGATGGTGAATCCCGGGAGGACTGTCGTTCGCCGGGCTCTGCTCGGCTTGCAGAAGGTGACTCCCTTCACCTGCACGCTCGACGGCCCACTTCTCTTCGGGCTCAGAACGAAGTCTCGATCCATCGGCCATCCAAGATTTGTCCCCAAAATGCAGGTTCTGGACGCCAGCGTGACGAGAACCGCCGCTGGGGAGGTGCTTGTCAGCGATTCAGACCTCGAATCAATACGCGATGCGGCCGCAAAGGTGTTTGACCCGCCAGTATCCTGGGGGACTGCTTCTCTCTCCACGCCCCAGGGCGCGGTACGCTGCTGAACTTGTGCGAACCACTGCTGTGACTTTAGTACCTGGCCAGCTCTTTGAAGTGGGGCAGTGTGCCTCGCAGATGGAGCCAATGTTGCGCCTGCAAGTGCTGCGCTCCCTGCTCCCTGCGCTGCAGGCACGCATCGAACCGCCAGCAGGAGAAAAAGCGTGGGGGGCCTATTACGGGCCGCTGCTGCTGGCGCTGCTGCAGCTGCTGTGCATGAAGCCAGATGGGACGGCCACGTCTGCAATTTCTGATGCCATCAGGGCGCAGGTGAGCCGCACAACAGCTGCCACATTGAGCAGCCGTCGCGGCCGCTCTGTTGGCTGCGCTTGTAGATGAGCCAAAAGCATGATCTGGCGCGGCGCTGTTCGCGCCGTCTTGCCTCAGGTGCATGGAGGGTTTTTTGAAGAGTGGCCATGCCCAGTCTCAGGAGGCCCTCAGCCTGGGCGGCCAGCTGCTTGCAGGACTTTATGCTGGAGGTCCCCGCATGCACGCTCCCAGGCGTGGAGCCGCTTGCTGGTGAAATACTGGAAGCCACCTGGGGCTGCTGCAAGGCCATCCAGCGCAGCAAGGCGGCACACGGCCTGCTCTGGGGTGGCACCGACATGCTGCAGAGCCGCTGGTTCACGCTGATGAAGTCTGGCCTGATCCCGGGGCTGGTCGAGCTCGTGCTGAGGCACACCAAGGTGAGCTGCCAAGCTCATGCCGCATCCCTCTCATGATTCCGGCTGCTTACCTGCTGCTGGAGAGCAGCTCGTGCCTGGGCGCAGCATGACTGCTGCTGCTTCGGGCTCAACAGACTTGCGTGCACCAGCCCGAGTGCCTCGCTGCAGGAGTGGCAGGAGGCCGACAACGGCGTAGATGCCTTGGAGCGCCACACGTTCATCCTGCAGGCGTGTCTGGAGGTCATGGACAAAGGCTTGCATGTGCTGGGCAGGCTTGCGACAGATCCGAGGAGCAACGAGTTGGCCGGATTTCTGGAGCTCGCCAAGCTGCTCCCAGGCGGGACCCCCTGGCTGCTGCTGAACGCCTTTACGAGGCGCTGTGGCCCTGCGCAACGCTCTCGATCGGCTCCCGCAGGGCTGCTGTTCAAGCTGAACCTGGAGGAGGGCGGGAGGCGGCACCCCTCGCTGGTGCACCACCAGCTGGCAGGCAGCGTGGAGCTGCTGGAGACAGCCACCGACATCTGCCTCAGGATTTGCGGCATCCCACTGGCAATGCTGAATCCTCTAAGTGAGCTCCCAGCTGGCTCCAGGTTTTTGCTTCCGTGCTGCAGCAGCACACCAATTGGCGTGCCAGCCGCCAGCCCTTGCACACACGAGCACCACGCTGGGGCATGCATGGTTGGGAGCTGGTTGACATTTTTCAATTGACAAGGGATGCGTTCGTTCAGGCACCATTGACCTGGCGATCCGCCACACCCTGCGCGACGTGCCGCTGCCGGGAGGCTTGCTGGAGCGGGCCTTGAAGGCATGCATGCCGCTTGCCTATGGCGAGTTTCAGCTGCCTGATGAGCTGCAAGGCCGCTTCGGCACCACACACGTCCTCCTGCTGCTCGCCAGGACCGGAGTCGAGGTGAGCCACATGCCTCCCAACCGAAACATCCACTGCAGTGGCTCGGCGCAGGCCCGCAACAGAGGCTGCTCTGTGCTGGCAGCCCGCTTGCCCAGCAACCGATGCCGCGGTGTTTCATCGCACTGCCGCAAGTGCTGCAGCGGCTGCAGCAGTGGCGACTGGCCTGTGCTCCTACTGCTGAGCCCATGTGCGTGTGTTTCATGTGCAGCTCGAAAACCTTGCTTCTGGGACCACGGCGCCATCAGAGGCGGAGGGCGCTGCTTCTGATGATTGGAATTTGGAGGAGCTCTTCCGAGAGCTGGAGGAGGTGCTGGATGACAAGGGCCGCTTTGACGAGGAGCAGTGGCCCAAAGAGCAGCGCCGGGCGGCAAAGCGCGCGCGCAAGCGGGCGCGCGCGCGTGCGAAGAAGGCCGGCGCAGGCGGCCAGGGGTGCGAGCATGCTTCGCGCCGCCTCGCTTGGCTTGGCAACCTAGGCTGTGCCAACAGCAGCTGCTTCTGTAGGCAACCTGAGGGCGTCTTGGAGCAGTCAGGGAGCGAGGACAGCCTGGCCTCCATTCCCGACCCCACGGGTGAGCTGGAGCGAGAGTGGCAGGCAATGCTGGAGGCAAGCAGCGCCGGCCAGCCGGGCACGGCCGCAGCGCTGCAGGCAGGCGAGGGCAGCAGCGCGGGCGCACTGGCCGCAGCCGAGGACGCAGCTGTCAGGCGGCGGCGCCTCATCATGCACCAGCGGCGGCAGCGGCAGAAGCAGCGGCAGGAGCGCAGCGCCAGTCGTGCTGCCGCGGCGGCTGGGCAGCGGGCGGGCGCCGAGCAGAGCAGCGGCCCGTTGGAAGCGCGGCTGGGCTCTTTGTCTGTCCAGGAGCTGGCTGCCCCGGGCAGCAGCCAGGCCGGCCCTTCTTCCTGAGAGCGCAGCTGTGGTGTGCAGGGGGAACCACTCACAAGTCCTTTTCCTGAGGAGTGCTTCGTCAGGCTGCACGTCCCATGCCTTTGCCTTGCACTAGCAGATTCTCATTCATGAACATGCGGCTTTTGGCAGCAACAAGATAAGAGCTGATTTCTGCTTGCTTGTGTAAATACAAAGACGACTGAATCTGAGAGCCGCCAGGCAGCCCAGGTTTCTCTCAAGCCCCTGAAAGCAGCGTGTGGCATGGCTAGCGTGTAGCAAAAATGCAAAACCTGTTTGCATACCAAAGTCTGCAGACCAGCTGGCCACCTCGCCTGGTCTGCTCAGCCTGGTAAGGGCTGATTAAAGCCGGTTATTATAATTCTGTTCTATGCAGTAGGGCAAACCTGCCCACTGTGAACGCGCTGCTCACTGTGAACGCGCTATGTGAGGTGCTCTCGACCCTGAAGTGCTTTCGACCAGCGACTGTCCGAGCGGTGCTGCTGCGCTCTTGTAACTGACTATGCTCGGAACCGCACGGCTGCCGGAGGCTAAACGAGACGCCCTCCGCGTCGCCATGGGCGACCCGCACTTTAGCCGCGCTGCGCTACTTCACCTGGAGCGGGTGACTGGACGCCCAAACACGGATCCCTCCCGATGCGCAAGGGCATGCGCATCGCGCACTAGTACTCACAGGTGGATGGTCTGCCCCTTTGCAGACGATCAACAACAGCATGTCACGAGGAAGGCTGCGGAGTCCGCAGGGCATCGGGGACATTGCGAACACGTCAGGAGATTTCGCAAGGCTTGCCGCCTCCATGCAGCACCTGCCTGAACTCCCGCCTGAAGACGAGGTGGGCCCCTTCTCAGCCCTCAAGTGACCCTGGCAGGCCTGCCCGGCAGCGCTGGTGCAGAGCTTCCAGCAGAGGCAGCCTGCACTCGTGGCGCTGAGCTTCTCTGCCGGTGCAGATCGACCCGGCGCTGCGGCTGCGCGTTCTGCGAACCCTCATTTCTGCTGCACGCGTCCACATGCCAGAGTACCAGCCTTGGCATGGGTATTACCCTGGCGTGCTGATGGCTCTGCTGGGCGTGGCCGCGATGAACCGCCGCTGGCTCGCCCGAGGCTTGCAGAGCCGGGAGGTCGCTTTTGGGAGGGTGCGCTCCCTCCATCGTCTGCAGCCAGTCCAGACTCGTGCGCCTGCACAACAAGAGCAGCTGAGCAGCTGCGGCGGCCTGAATCGAGTTGCACTCGATCCTCTTGTTGCCTGCAGGGCCACACCGGGCGCCTGCCGGTCTGCAACCTGGCCGGCGCGGAGGCGACTGCTGCAGACGACTTGGCGGCGATCACGCACTGCTACCGCCTCATGGAGCAGTACACGGCCAGCAGGAAACGGTGTGCGGGGCGGCGTTGGCACGGCACCGAGGCGGCTTACGATGCGTACACCGCCCAGCTGAACTGCGCCCACGTCGCCTGCCTGCTGGAGCGCTGGTTTGGACAGGCAGAGGTGGCCTCCGCTCCTCCTGCCGGCCTGCCCGCAGGCTGCGCGTTTCAGCCGCTTGAGGAGGCGTGGGCTGCGCCCGGGCAGGGCTGGGCAGCCGCGGACACGCCGCAGGCAGCGCGGGAGCGCCACATGTTCATTGCCGGTGCCGTGAGCGAGGGCCTGACAGCTGGCCTGCACACGTTCCTGGACAATCCCGCCAGCAAGACCAACAGCGTCTTTGTCAGGTGCCACACGAGGCGGACCTGCAACACCGCCGGTGAGTTGCTGCTGCCGCGCTGCCCTGATCGAAACCTGGGCGGCACCTGCCCGGCCAGGCAGTGAATGGGCTCATGCGTTCAAACGTTTCATTGAGACCAACGGGCCACAGCCTGGCTGCAGCTGATCCCCTGCTGCCAGCCTCACGGCTGTCCTGTGCTGCAGGCATGCTGCGCCTGCTATGCGGCACGAGCGAGCCGGGCGTGCTGCACGTGCTGCTGGACGGCATGGTGCCTGTGCTCGCAGCGGCCGCGGAGGTGTGCGAGGGCTCGCAGGCCGCCGTCAGCAGGCGGGGGGCGCCTGGCATCTCCGACCCTGCATTTGAGGCCGTCCTGAGTGCGGCATCTCTTCAAGTCGTCCTCGCCACACTTTCTTCTCCAGTTATGAAGCCAGATCTGAGGGCCTGTCCTTTGGCGGCGTGCAGAGGTGGCCGCCGCAGTCATCGACATGGCCCTGCTGGTCGAGCCGCTGCCGCCGCAGGCCTCGCTGCGAGCCTGCCTGGACGCGTGCGCCCGCTTCAGCGCGCTGCGCTGCGAGCTGCCGGCAAAAGTGCGGGGCGTCTTTGCCACCGCGGAGGCAGAGCTGCAGCACACGCTGGCGCAGGCGCAAGCACAGGCGAGGCACTTCTCGCTGCGACGCCGGGGCAGGCAGCAGGATGCCGCCCCGACTCTCACTGCTCCAAGGCCCTCCCAAAACGCCCCTGGCACGGCCGAGCGCTCATGGTGGCACACAGGCTGCCGAGGCGAGGCCAGAGCCCGAGGCGCAGGCGGCCCAGCCAGCGCCGCCGGCCGCGGAGGAACAGGAGCGGGCGCAGGCGGAGGAACAGGAGCGGGCGCAGGCGGCGGCGGCCAAGAAGGCGCAGAAGCGGGCGCGGCAGCGCGCGAAGAAGGCCGAGGGGGGCGGCCAGGGGTGGGGCGCGCGTGCCCACGCTCAGCCTGCTTGCGACTCGTCCTGCTCGAGCCGTCCACACCCAAGAACTGCCGCCTGCAGAGCGGCTGCTGGACCGGGCGACGGCGCACATCTGCCGGAGCAGCCGGCCCCGCCGCAGGCGAGCGGATCCGGCCAGACCGCCGCCAGCGCCGACGGCGCCAGCACAGGCGTCGTCACCGCAGCGCTGCTGCGCCTGGAGCGCGTGAGCCCTGCCTGCCATGCGGCCCCCTGCCAGCCTTCCGAGCTGCTCGCGCAGCAGTCACCCTGAGGAGTCCGCTCCTGCAGGTCGTGGACGCCAACCTGGAGGCTAACCTGGAGGCCGAGCCCGGCGGCCGGCCTCGGCGCAAGACTCCGGATGCGGTGGAAACGATCCAAGGGGCGGCGGCCGACTTGGTCGCGGAGCTGGAGCAGGACCAGCCCGGCTTGAGTGAGCAGGCGCGCCCGGGAGCAACCGGCCCCCCTGCTCCCTGCCGCGCCGTGCGCTCCTTCAGCAGCAGCAGCCCGCCGGAGCCGTCCGACGCCCGCCCGCCTGTGCGTCCGGCCGCAGGTGGACCCGGCGCTGCGGCTGCGCGTGCTGCGGAGCCTGGCCGTTGCCCTGTCGGTCGACGCTGAGGAGGACAACTGCTGGTTCGCCTACTACCCTACCGTGCTGCTGGCGGTGACGGAAGTGTGCAGCATGAGGCCCGGCGGGCTCGGGGAGGACGAGGCCACTGAGACCCTCGCGATCACCCTGCGCGTGTCTGCCGGCCAGCCGCGGGTGCGCAGCGACCTTCAAATGCGCTGCCTTGCTGGCGGCTGCGGCTCCCGTCAGGCCCCCAGCGCTGCTGCTTGCAGGAAACCCAGTGGCGGCTGCCGCGCTGCACGCTCGCCGTCGGAGACAGCCTCGCCGCCGAGCTGCTGGCCGCCACCGCGCGCTGCATCGAGGGCGTGACGATCTGCGTGGAGCTGGACGCAGTCGAGGCTGCTCAGGAAGGGCTCAGGGCCCTTGATGACGAGGCGGGCGTCTGCCGGCAGTGGCTCTGCGAGCTGAACTGCGCGTTCGGCCTCCTGCAGCTGCGCCGCTGGCTGCGGCACTGCCCGGTGCGCTCCGAAACCCGGTCGCCCCAGCCTGCTCGCCCGGCCTCTGCCGCCCGCAGGAGCAGCAGCAGCATGTCCGAAGAGCGACCCTGGCGATGCCGGCGCAGGCCTGGGCTGAGGGCTGGGCGCTCAGCAGCGACTTCATCGTGGGCGCGTTTGAGAGGGGCATGGCGACCGGCCTGCTGAGCTGCCTGCTGCCGGAGCAGGCGCTCAGCCGCGTCTTTCAGGAACGGTACCTGGACAGGGCAGCCTTCATCGCAGGCGCGCCCGCCTCCTGCCGCGGCCCGCCGCCGCCTTGGGAGCCAGCACAAGTCTCGCTGCGCGCGCCTGAACGCCGGGTCGTGCCGCCGCAGCCATGCTGTACGACTTCGGCGAGGACTGCCAGCCGGCTGCGATGCACGCGCTGCTCAGCTGCTGCAGCCGGCTTCTGCGGCTGGTGGCGGACGAGTGCGAGCCGCCCGGCCCAGACACCCTCGACTTTGCTGACGCCATCGGTAAGCGCGACTCCCGGCTTCTCAACCCCCCGCATGTCGGGCTTCCTGCTTGACCACTCTCCATGCTTTCGCGCCCGCCAACCCGGCAGCGGCAGAGTGCAGCGCAGCCGTGCGCAACGGCGCCCTGCTCGCTGCGCCAGCCTGACAGCTCGCATGCCTGCGAAGCCTGAGGCGAGCTGTGGCCTGTGCGCACAGCGGTGCCCATCAAGGCCATGCAGTACGCCCTTGCGAGCCGGCCGCCGCCGCCACAGGAGGCGCTGGCCCGCTGCGAGCAGTCCTGCGCGCCCTTCCTGACTGGGGAGTACCGTTTGCCCGAGGGGCCGCTCGAGCTGCTGAGAGGGGTGCGGTGGCAGCTGGAACAGCTCAAGGAGGAGCAGCAGCAGCCGGTGCGGCGGCTGCGCACCGCCCCCCTTGGCTGCCATGCTCAAAGGCACATTGGCGCGGCTGCAAGGCTTCCTCATGCGCTTTGAGAGCATTCGGTCGCTGTCTGTGCATGCATGGGGCTGACATGAGTCGATGGTGGGGCCATGCAGGCTGCAGGCGACGGGGCCAGGCCGCAGGGCTGGAGCGCCGACGCTGCGACAAGCTGCGGGTGAGCAGCTTCCTGCTTTGCCTTCTTGTTGTTCAGGGAAAACGGGCTGCAGCCTCTTAGGATGCTCTGTGCGCAGGCCCTCAAAGGCGGCGGGCGCAGTGCAACAGCCGCGGTTGGACAGCGCTGTTCAGAGCAGCAGTGGCGCAGCACCCACAAGGAGAGAAGCCCAAGACGCGGCTGCCAGGCGGCGGAGGATCATGCAGCAGCGGCGGGAGCGGCAGAAGCAGCGGCAGGAGCGCAACGCCAGGCGCGGTGCGGCGGCGGCCGGGCAGCCGGCTGGCACCGAGCAGAGCAGCAACCCGCTGGAAGCGCAGCTGGGCTTGCTGTCCATCCATGGCCCGGCTGCAGGCAGCAGTCGGGCGTGCTCTTCCTGAGAGGCTGCTTCATTTTTGCACACCTGTCATGCGCAACTCCTCTCCCGACGGACGGGTTGTGACGCTGCTCCTGCTGTGCCTGCTCCGCGCACACCTGCTCCGCTCACACCTGGTGTTGGCCGCAGAGTCAAGTCTTTTAGCAAAAAAGGAACGCTTATCCCTCGGAGAGCGCGACTGCCGGCTGCACGCCTGTAAAGAGGCCTGACAGTTGGGTCCGAGGCGCTGCTTCTTCATAAATAGGATAGAGCCTTGCCGTGGCACCTGACCTGCCGTTGCCGCGCACTTTCCACTCTTTCCGTGGCACATAATCTGCCGTTGCTGCGCACTCTCCACTCAGCAGGCGACCAGCGACCAGCAGGTCACTCCAACCGTGAAAAACGCTCCACTTTTTCGGACCCGAGTGAGATAGTGTAACCGACATCTCTCGTCTTTCCCATTAAATCTGGGCGGTGAGTAGTGCAGCTGGGCAGTGTTCGAGGTCTGAGAAAGTCTTGTTTCCCTTGGTCTTTGAGCTTGCATTTGCTCAGCTTGGTTGTGTGCGGAGCATCGCGATGGCGAATCCGAACAGAAGGAACGACGTTCGCAGAGCGCTACAGGGCCTCCAAACGGTAATCCCCTCTTCCGGCACGCTCACATGCCCACTTCGCGCTCAAATTAACGTTAAGAAGGCTGCATTTACAGAGTCTTCCCCTCCAACCTGCAGGTGTTGGACGCTCGCTTGACAGGAACGGCCCGGCAGGCGCTTGTTCGCCAGTCAGACCTCGAAGCAATACGCGATGCTGCCGCAAAGGTTTTTGACGCGCAAGTACTCTATGCTTTAACTTCTCGTCGTCGCTCGAGGAATCAGCAAGGCCCAGTGCGCTGCTGAACTCACTCGCACCACTACCTGCACAATAGGTCCAGGCCAGCTCATCAGACTCAGGCATTGTGCCCTGCAGATGGAGCCGCAGCTGCGCCTGCAAGTCCTGCGCTCCCTGCTCCCTGTGCTCCAGGCGCCCATCGAGCCGGCAGCAGAGTACGAGTGGGGTTTGAACTACGGGCCGCTCCTGCTGGTGCTGCTGGCGCTGCTGTGCATGAAACCGGATGGGGCAGCCACGACTGTCTTTGCCGATGCTATCAGGGCGCAGGTGAGCCGCACAACTTCGGCACCTGGAGGGCGTTTTTGAATGGCGGCCATGTCCAGTTTCAGGAGGCCCTCGGCCTGCTGAACGGCCAGCTGCTTGCAGGACTGTATGCTGGATGTGCCCGCGTGCACGCTGCCAGACGTGGAGCCACTTGCTGGTGAGATATTGGCAGCCATCTGGGGCTGCTGCCGGGCCATCCAGCACTGCAAGGCGGCACACGGCCTGCAGTGGGGCAGCACTGATGTGCTCCAGAAGCGCTGGCTCACGCTGACGCACTCCAGCCTGGTCACGGGGCTGGTGGAGCTGATGCTGGGGAACACCAAGGTGAGTTGCCAGTCCCGAGCTGCATTCTTCAAATCTCGGGCTGCTCGCCAGCTGGAGTTGGAGCTTAGTTGTACTGCCTGCGCGCCGCTTCAGAAGGCGATTGCTTGGCTCATGGGCTCATGGGCTCAAGACAACATCTTTGAGGCATCCTGCTGCAGGAGTGGCAGGCGGCCGACCGTGACGGAGCCGACTCAGAGGCGCGCCACAAGTTCATTTGGGACGCGTTCTTCGAGGTCGTGGAGGGCGGCCTGCATGAGATCAGCAGGCTGGCGAATGACACATCGAGCAGCATCAAACTGGCTACGGACCTGCTGCTGTCTGCCAGGCCCATCCCAGGCTCGCCTCCAGGCTGCTGGTGCTTGCTCAATGGCGGCGGCGCTGAGACTGCTGCAGGCGAGGCTGCAACAGCAGGTCCTTTGGGGACCTGCAACATGGCGTCCTACATGTCCTGGGCGCTTGCAGGGCTGCTGTTCAAGCTGCACGCGCAAGGCGGTGGCGGCAAGCATCGCTCGCTGGCGCCCCGCCTTCTGGCCGGCAACGCGCAGCTGCTGGAGACGGCTGCTAGCGTCTGCCGCAGGGCTCGCGGCATCCCTCTGGCAATGGTGCTGCCGCTGCTGGGTGAGCAGCGCCTGGCTTGCTCCTCCAGGCTGCCCCTCTGCGGCATGGCGGCAGTCTGAACGTCGTCCCACTTGTTGGCCTCGGCCTCCGCAGTAAAGCACTTGACGAGGCATGTGACAAAGAGCAGCCGACCAGGAACGTCTCTTGGCTGATGCGCCCAGGCACCATTGAGCTGGCTTTGGACTACGCGCTGCGCTCGTGTGTGCAGCTGTTCCCCAGGCCGCTGCCGGGGGACGTGCTGGAGCGGTGCATTGAGGCATGCGCAGCATTCGTCGACGGTCAGCTGCAGCTGCCTGATGAGGTGCAGCGTCACTATGACAGCAAGAGACAAATGCTGATGCTCTACAAAACGGCAGCTGAGGTGAGGCTGCACGGCTGCCGCCACCTTGAGGCTGCACGGCTGGCCCCCCGCCTCGAGCCCCACAGGAGCATGACCGCTCACAGCTGGGCTGAAACACACGCTGCTCTGCGCCGGCTGCCACTTCCACAGCAACCCGTCCTGCTGCATCAGCATATTTGTGTTTTGCTGAGCCGCTCGTGCTCCAGCGTCGGGAACTGGCTTGCGCCATCATGGTTGTGTGTTTTGCAAAGTATGTCTCACACAGTGTGTCCTTTTTTGCAGGGGGTTCAGGTGCTGTCTGGGGCGTCAGCAGCGGCACGGGGTGCTACGTCCGAGCTGGAGCTCTCCCGGGAGCCGCAGCAGGAGGACGAGGGCCTGGTGGACTGCGAGCAGCGGGCCAAGGAGCAGCGTCGGGCAGCCAAGCGGGCGCGCAAGCGGGCGCGGACACGGGCTAAGAAAGCTGGGGAGGGCTGCCAGGGGTGCGCATACGCGCCATGCATTGCCGCCTTGCCTTGCTTGGTGGTGGGGCCAGTAGCTAGAATGGCTACTGCTGCAGGCAAGCCGTGGGCGAGGCGGGGCAGCCAGGGGCCGACAGCGGCCCGCCCTCTCCGGGCAGCCCTGCACATGAGCAGCGACAAGAGGCGCACGCAGAGCTGGAGCCCTGCGGCGGTGACCAGCCGGACACAGCCGCCACGCTGCAGGAGAGCGGGGGCAGCAGCGCAGACGCGCCAGCCGCAGCTGAGGACAAGGCTGCCAGGCGGCGCAGCCTCATGCAGCAGCGGCGACAGCGCCAGAAGCAGCGGCAGGAGCGCAGCAGCGCCAGGCTCGCTGCAGCAGCAGACTGGACAGGCGCCGAGCAGAGCAGGCCCCCGCTCGAAGCGCAGCTGGGCTCTCTGTCTGTCCAGGAGCCGGCTGCCCCGGGAAACAGCCAGGCAGGCCCTTAGCACTGCTGGCCGCCATGCTCCAAGCGTTGCCTGGCTTAGAGGCGAGTCGAATATTTGGGTTGCCGAGTACAGCTAGGAACCGCCTTTCAGGAAGCGTGATATACGTCCCCTCTGCGCGGGGGTGCCAGAAGAGGGTCGCCAGGCCAGCTTGGAGTAGGTGTAAGCCTCCAGGGAGTGCGAGAGTGTGCTTTGATTTTGCCTTAACAACGCGGGAGCAGAGAACGCAAACCCACCCACCCGCCCGATGAGAAAGCCGTTGGAGCAGCTGTGGGCAGAGACCAGCCGCTAGCCGGCAGGCTCAGCCCCCTATGAAGCCAAAACACAGAGGTAAGGTAACTTTGAGCCCAGTTGTAACTCCTCACACTTTCAACTCCTCACACAAGCCTTTGGGTCTAGTGACCACTCGCACTTTGGGACCGCTCTTTTCATTGAAAAGATCTGTGCACTGCGATTCCTGGTGCGAGCAGCGAAGAAAGGCCGCCGCCCACGCTCTCCCGCTACCTACCAGCTCCGGATCATCTTTCGCAGCAGGCTGGAGAGCGCCCGAAGAACGCTATGGACGGCCCAGACATCAGTCTGGTTGCGCTACAGCAGATGGAGCGGGTGAATAGATCTTTCCGGGCCGCTCCATGCTTGCAAGCGCATGCCACATCAAAACATCCACGCGGTCCGGCCGGGTGCAGGCGATAAATGACAACGTATCCGAGGGACGAATCAACGGCCCTCAGGGCTACGAGGACATTATCAGCTCGACGCGCGAGTTTGCAAATCTTCCTGCCTCCAGGAGCGACGAGCCTGACCTGCCCCCTGAAGCCGAGGTGAGCACGATTCAAGCCTGCTCTTGCGGCATTTGCGTTTCAGATTGGAGAGCAATAGCAGCGCTGCTAACAGCCCTGCGCAGGCAAGCTGGCACTGAGCTTGCCTGCCGTCGCAGATCGACCCGGCGCTGCGGCTGCGCGCTCTGCGAACCCTCATAGGAGCGGCGCAAGCTCACGTCGAAGAGCTTCAACCATGGGACGATTACATCCCTTCTGTGCTGCAGGCAGCCTTTATGCTCTGCGCCATGACCTCCACCTGGCTCAAAGAAAGCTTAAATTACGAGGAGTATGACATCAGAGTGCGCTCCTGGCACACACAAGCGAGTTGTTGATGCTCCCGCCGAACAAGCACAGCTGCTAGGGTACGATCGCCTCAGGTCTTGCGCTCACCCTTGCCTGCAGGGCCTCAGCGAAATTGTTCCGATTTGCACCTTGCCTGGCGCGGAAGCAGCCGCCGCGGACGCCCTGGCAGCGGTAACCCACTGCTGCGGCCTGGTTGAGTGGTATGCGGCCAGGAGGAGGCAGCAGGCCGGGCAGCTGTCGCACGGCACAGAGACGGCGACCTGCGCTGCTCAGCTGGAGTGTGCCTTTGTCACCGGCCAGCTGGAGCACTGGTTTTGGCGGACAGAGGTGCGGAGGCAGACCCCATCGCAAGACCCAAGCCGCCCAATCAAACGAGACGTGTGCTTTGGCTGGTTGACATGTGGCGCTGAAAAAACTGCAGGGCTGGGCGGGCGCCGACACGCCCGAGGCAGCACGAGCGCGCCACATGTTCATGGTCAGAGCTGTGACTGAGGGGCTCATCCACGGGCTGCGCATCTTTCTGGGGGACCCTGCCGGCGAGGGCAACGACGACTATATCGGCGTCATTTTTGACGAAGCCGACTCTACCGTGTGTGAGTGCCCCAGCTTCTGTTGCTGCCTGTCTGCCGCAATCAAACCCTGGGCAACAACCAGTGAATGACTCTGTCCTGTCAATCAAACATGCAGCCAGCCAGCGAGTGGAGCCTTGGCTGCAGCCATGCTGCAGCTCGACAGACTCAGACTATCTCTGGTGTCTGACTGCTGTCTGACCGCAGGCCTACTTTACCTCCTTTGCGCGGACAGCGAGCCGGACGTGCTGCATGCTCTGCTGGGCGGGATGGTGCAGGTGATCGTGGCGGCCGCAGAGGTGTGCGAGCACGGGCCGCCCGGCGTCGCGGAAACCGAGTTCGAGGAGATGCTGGGTACGGCTGCTCTCGTCCTCAACGTGCCGGGAGTCACCCGCCAGGCTTGTTGGTGACAAGGCCAGTCTCGTGACGCGCAGAGTTGAGTGGCAGCGCCATCTACCACGTGGCCCTGGGCGCGCAGCCGCCGCCGCCGCCCGCCTCGCTGCGCGCCTGCCTGGACGCGTGCGCCCGCTTCAAGGCGCTGCAGTGCGAGCTGCCGGCCGGCGTGCGCGACGCGTTTCTAGAGTCCGAGGCAGAGCTGCAGCACGCGCTCACGCAGGCTCAGGCGAGGACCGTCCTACAGCCTAGGGGGGCCAAAGGGCGCTGCGGCGGCCGCCTGCTCCCTGGCTTTCACAGAGCGGTGCCGGCACGGCCGGACGCTCAGCCAGCGGGTGGTGGCATGCAGTCGTGGACGCGCGCGGCCCAGGATGCACAGAAGCGGGCCCGCCAGCGCGCAAGGAGGGCCGAGGAGGGCGGCCAGGGGTGAGGCACGCAAGCACCTGGCTGTTGAGCCCGCCGAAAGCTCTCCCTCAGCGCACCACTGCCACATGCAGGGCGGCTGGGGAGCTCAGCGGCGGCGCCACGCCCGCGGCACAGGGCCCCGCGGGCGCGCAGCAGACGGAGCAGCCGGCGCAGGCGAGCAGCTCCGGCGGGAGCGGCGGCGCGAGCACGGGCGTCGTCACGGAGGCGCTGCGGCGGCTGGAGCATGTGAGCCCAGCCTGCCGCGCTGCCACCTGGCAACCTCTCGAGCAGCACCGGCGCGGCGCGCCGACCCCTTTCCGCCTCCCCCCGCAGGCTGTGAAGGCCAGCCTGGCGCCCGTGCCCGACGGCCGGCCGCGGCGCAAGTCCCCCGACGCCGTGGCAGCGATCGGAGCCTCGGTGGCCGACCTCTTGAATCTCAGGGCAGCGCGAGTGGGCTGCCACGACCCGCAAGAGACGGTGCGGGGGCCTTGCCCCCCTTTTCTGGCGTGCAGTGTGCCTGCAGGGGGAGCCGCGACTCGCAGCTGCCGCGCTTGGCGAAAAGCGCCCGCCGGCCTGGGCGCAGGTGGACCCGGCGCTGCGGCGGCGCGTGCTGCGCCGCCTGGCGACCGCCCTGAAGCTCGAAGTGACAGAGGCGGAGGCTGAGCAGGAGTGCGGGTTCACTTTCCACTCCGCCGGGCTGATGGCGGTCATGACTGTGGCCGCCCTGGCGCCCGACTGGCTCGCGCGGGGCGTCGCGATTGAGCCCCTCAAGCTCACGCTGCGCACGGCCGACGGCAGGCCGCAGGTGCGCGCCGCCTGCTCGCTGCCACGCTGCTGGCTGCCGCAGGCGCCCGGCGGGTCTGCCACCGCACCCGCCGCCCGCCCGCAGGGGATGACGTACTGCCTGCCGAGCCGCACGCTGCTGCCGGGCATCCAGCGCCTCGCGGGCGAGCTGCTGGGCGCGGCCGTCAGCTGCATCGAGGCGGTGGACAAGGGCGCGGAGCGCGACAGGCTGCGGATCGTCGCTGCCGAGGGGAAGGGCAAGTTTGAACTCGCCGCAGGCACGATGATGAAGACTTGGATCTGCGAGGTCGACTGCGCGTACGGCGTCCTGCTGCTGCACCGCTGGCTGCGGCACTGCCCGGTGCGTCGCCAGCCGCATCTCTCGCACGCGTCTCTGCTTTTTCTTCCCGGCTGGCAGAGACCGGGGCGGCGCGTCCCGCTGCAGGCCTGGGCCCAGGGCTGGGCCATCGCTGACTCGCTGGAGGGCGGCGGAGGCTGGACCGACTTCTTCCTGGAGTCGTACGAGAGGGGCATGACGAGCGGCCTGCTGACGTTTGCGCTGCCGGGCAACCCCGTCAGCCGCCTCTTTGTGGAGAGGCACTTGAGCAGGACGCACGCCATCGCAGGCGAGGCGCCCTCCCCTCCCGCAGCCTGCCGATGCTCCCAGCTGCTGCAAGCCGCCGCACCGCCGGCGCCTGAGCCCCCTGCGCCGACGCAGTCCTGCTCTGCGAGCTGCGAGAGACGTGCCGGCCGGGCGCCATGCGCGGCCTGCTCACCTGCTGCTGCCGGCTGCTGGGTCGGGTGGCCGACAGCTGCGAGCCGCCCGGCCCGGACACCGACGATTTTGCCCAGGCCATCGGTGAGCTGCTTCTGGGCTTCTGTCTGATCATGTGGCCTTGTGCGAGCTTTGCTGCCTCTGCGAAAGCTCTCTTTCTGCGTGGCGCTGTTGTGTCCGCGCTGAGCTGTCAGGGCGAGGGAGTGCTGTGCACTCACAGCACCCGCCGGCTGGGAGGACGCATTCCTCTTCCGAGCCTGAGCCGAGCTCTGGGCCTGTTCGCGCAGCGGCGCCCATCAAGGCCATGCAGTACGCCCTCGCGAGCCGGCCGCCGCCGCCACCGGAGATGCTCGCAGCCTGCGAACATTCCTGCGCGCCTTTCCTGACGGGGCGGTTCAGCCTGCCTGCCGAGCCGCTGGAGCTGCTGAGAGGTGTGGGGTGGCAGCTGGCACGGCTGAAGGAGGAGCAGCAGCAGGTGCGGCTGCCAAGGATCCAGGCGCTCGGCCGCCTCAGCGCGGCTGCACGGCTACCTGACAAGCTTGGAGAGCCGTCTGCCGCAAGCAATTTCGCAAGCGTGCGCTGTCTGCACATGCCTCAGGCTGACACGAGCCGATGGTGAGGTTGCTGCAGGGCAGGAGCGCTGCTGATGCTGCGACAAGCAGGGGGTGAGCAGCTCACTTTCTGCCCTTGATCTGGTTCATTGAGTCTAGGCTGCAAGTCGCCAAGGCTCCTCTGTGCGCAGGCGCCCAGAGGCAGCAGACGCCGCTCAGCAGTCGCAGCCTGCTGTCCAGACCGGCGGCGGCGCAGCGGCCGCAGGAAGTGATGCCCAAGACGCGGCTGCGCGGCGGCGGGAGCTGATGCGGCAGCGGCGGCAGCGGCAGAAGCAGCGGCAGGAGCGCAGCGCCAGGCTCGCCGCTGCAGCGGCTGGGCAGCAGGCTGGCGACAAGCAGAGCAGCGCACCGCTGGAGGCGCAGCTGGGCTTGCTGTCAGTCCAAGAGGGAGCGGGAGGCGGCAGTCGGGCGGAGTCTTCTTGACTGAAGCCAAAATCACTGGAGGCCACCAAGCAGGTCTCATACGCTGCAAGCAGCCAAACAGGTGCAGCCCCTCTGTCTGCTGACAGTGCGTTGTCATGCCCTTCCTGCCGTCCCCTTGTGCCCGACTGCATGCAGGTCTTCATGTGCCAGCCAGTGGCGTGTGAAAGGCGGAGAACTGTAGGGCACATTCCCCAGCTGGCGGTGCTGCATCGCGGGCTGCTGCATGAAAGACCGCAGCAGCAGGTCCCAAAAAATTGCCGAACACTTTCCTCGCATTTCTCACTGGATTCATTGTGGCGTAGGACTGCTGTCCAAGCTGAGCACGGACGAGTATGACGAGGAAGAGGACGTCTTGGAATCCTTTCTGGCGCGCCGCCTACTGGGCGTGCAGCTGCTGGAACTGGCCGCTGATGTCTGCTGCAGTGCTCCCGGCATCCCTTTGGCAATCGTGCAGCCGCTGGACGAGTTCCTGCCCCGCTGCAAGCAGCTCCTGTCCTGCTGCACCTGTTTGCCTGCAGTGCTGGCGGCATGGGAGCTGATGGGCGGCTGGCTTTTGCACCCACCCAGGCACCATCGATCGTGCTGGCGATCTGCTGCATGCTGCGCACGTATGTCGGCAGGCCGCTGCCGGTGCGCTTGCCGGAGTGGGAGCGGTGCATCGAGGCGTTTGCACCGTTTGCCAGCGGGCAGCTCCGCTTCACGGGCGAGGCGGAGCGACGCTTTGACAGCACACTGGAAAGGCTGCAGCTCGTCAGGCTGGGTGCCAAGGTGGGGACACCCGCCTGCCACCTGGCCACCCGCAGTGCTTTGGCTGCTGCTGAGCGCCGGCCTGCAACCGAGGCTGCTCTGTGGACAGAGCGCTGCCCTCTCTGGCAGTCCATGCTGCAAGGATCTGTGCTGCTGCTCTTCATTCGACCCTGCTGCAGCAACCGCAGTGGCGCTCGGCCTGCTGTGCGTTTGGTCTGAGAGGCACGTGCATGCGACTGTGCTGTGCAGGTGAAAGACATGTTGGTCGGCACACCTGCGTCCTCAGAGGCAGGGGGCGCCCCTTTTGAGGAATGGAACCTGCAGAGGCCAGCGCCTCAGCGGGCGGCAGAGGACCGGGACGAGGAGCAGCGGGCCAAGGAGCAGCGCAAGGCGGCCAAGCAGGCGCGCAAGCGGGCGCGCGCATGGGCAACGAAGGCTGGCGGTGGCGGCAGCCAGGGGTGCGAGCTCGTCCCATGTCATCGCGTGCCCTGCTGGCCGGTTGCTGCGCCTGAAGGGCGGCGCTGCCGCAGGCAAGCCGAGGGAAACCGGGAGCAGCCACATGGCAACGACAGCCTGGCCTCTCCAAGCAGGCCTGCAGACCAACTTGGGCAAGAGGAGGGGCAGGCGGAGCTTGTGGATTCGAGCGGCGCTGGCCAGCCTGGCGTGACTGCAGCGCAGCAGGCGAACGAGGGCAGCAGCACGGGCGCGTCGGCTGCAGCCGAGGATGCGGCAGCCAGGCGGCGGGAGCTGATGCGGCAGCGGCGGCAGCGGCAGAAGCAACGGCAGGAGCGCAGCGCCAGGCTCGCTGCTGCTGCGGCGGGTGGGCAGCAGGCTGGCACGGAGCAGAGCAAGGCCCCGCTTGAAGCGCAGCTGGGCTCGCTGTCCGTTAAGGAGCCGGCAGTAGGATGACCGAGCGTACCTGTGGCCGAGCCACCTGTTCCGCCCGTATGTTCCCGCCCTTCGGAAGCCCGCCGACAGGGGCGGCGGGCGGGCGGCGTTAAGGTTTAGAGAATAACCTGATCGCAGTCGCACGCAGTCGTAGGCTGGGCCCTGCAGTCATGCGCGCATGCGCGCACATCTCACCCTGCGCGCACATCTCACCTGCGTACACAGCTGCTGGGGCTCGACTGCGGGGCCGCGGAGACCGATTGGTCGGTCGCCCTGCGTCCTGCCGCGCGCACTCCGCTTGCACGCACGGGCAGACTTTTATCCTCTGAATTGCTGGCCGCCGCGAACGCTCTCCCGTGCGATCGACAGTCGCCACCGCTAGGCCGTCCGGCGCGGCTCTCCGCAGGGGAAGCCGCGAGCGCCAGAGCGGCGCAATGGCCCACTCGACCGTCATCAGCGACGCGCTACTGCATATGGAGCGCGTGCGGCGCGCTCATCCCTTCGTGGGTCTGCGCATGGCATGGCCATTGCTGCGCCATTCACACTCTTCTGCGGTCCGCCTCGCAGACGATCAACAGGAACATCCCACAAGGAAAGTTGCGGAGCTCGAAGAGCATCACGGAAATCATCCAGGCGGTTTCGCACTTTGGGAGGCTGCCTGGCTCCACGCCACGCAATGTTGCTCCCCTTCCTGAGAGCGAGGTGGGCGACCAAGCTTCCTCCAGTGATTGCAGGCTGCCAGGGCCAGGAACGCGGTGATGCACCAGGCTGCTCTGTCCAGGCAAGCTGGCACTGAGCTTTCCCGCCGCCGCAGATCGACCCGGCGCTGCGACTGCGCGTTCTGCGTGCCCTGACCGTCGCCGCGCGCGTTCGGATATCCGAGAGCGAGCGCTGGGATGTCTTCTATACTGGCGTGCTGAATTCGATCATGCTGGTCTCTGGCATGACTCGCACCTTTCTCGCCTTGGGACTGGACACGCGTGAGCACAACATTGGGGTGCGCTCCTTCCCAGCTGCGGCCAAGCGTCCCGTCGGGGCATGTCAGCCTCATACCCCGCGCTCCCACCTGCCTGCAGGGCTTCACTCAATGCCTGCCGGCCTCCAACTTGCCGTGCGCGGAGGCAGCTGCTGCAGACATCTTGGCAGCGGTGATGAATTGCCAGCGCATGGTGGAGCAGTACACCACCAGGATGGAGCAGAGTGCCGGTGGCCAGCAGCCCAGCACCCTGACGCCATTGGACGCATGCGGTGCTCAGCTCAACTGCGCGCACACCACCAGCCTGCTGGAGCTGTGGTTTGGGCAGACAGAGGTACGGTCTGCTGGCCAGTCAGCCTGCCTTGGTGGCGCGCAGCCTGCATGCAAGAGCCTCTTGCAGAGGCATGGGCACCGCGCCTGCAGGGCTGGGTGGCTGCGGACTCTCCAGAGGCGGCACGAGAGCGCCACATGTTCATGGCTCGCGCCTTGACGGAGGGGCTGGCATGCGGCCTGCCAAAGTTCCTGGAAGACCCCGCGGACGGAAGGAACAGCATCTTTGTCAGAAGTCGCCTGCAGTGGGCGAGCCACGTGGTCCGTGAGTCTCTGCAGCTTTTGCTGCCTGCATGCTGCGATCCAGCCCCAGGCGGCCTGCATGCAGCCGAAAAGCTTGCTGGTCATGGGTAGGCGACTGCGGCCATCCCATTCCGGTCCATCCGTGCCTGTCTTGCATCAAGCATGCCTGTATATATATGCATCCAGCCCAGTCTGACTCGGCCTCGATCCTGCGGCAGCCCCTGCGGCTCAGACTGACATGGCTGTCCGTGCGCCAGTCCTCTTCCATCCCTTTTGCGAGAGCGAGCCGGACGTGCTGCACAGCCTGCTGGACGGCACGGTGCGGATGATCGATGCGGCCACCAAGGCGTGCGAGGGCTCTCGAGCGGCCGCCGCCGGCATGCGCCCGGCACCTCCCAATCCCTTCTTTGTGGAGGCGATACGTAAGATCGACCTCTCTTGCCTTCCCGACGTTGCTCGCCGCTGATTTAGCAATCAAACATGAAGCGATCCCTGGGAAACGCAGAGGTGATTGGCACGGCCATCCAGATCGCACTGGGGGCGGAGCCGCCGCCGGCGGCGGCCTCGCTGCGTGCGTGCGTGGACGCGTGCGCCCGCTTTGGGGAGCTACAGTGCGGTGTACCGGCCGGAGTGCGCAACATGCTGGCCGGCTTGGAGGCGCTGCTGCGGCGTGCGCTGGCGGTGGCGCAGGCGAGGCGCTCCCGGCTGAGACAACCCATGGCAGGCTGCAGGGCTCTGCGGATGCTGCCTTCTAGCAATCCTTCCCGATAGCGCGGGCTGGCATGGCAGGCTGCCGAGCCCTCTTTGGTGCTGTGCAGGAATATGAGGCGCGGGCCGCCCAGCAGGTGGCGCAGGAGGAGCTGCAGCGAGCCCAGGCGCCGGACAAGAAGGCGCAAAAGCGGGCGCAGCAGGGCGCAGCGAGCGCTGAGCAGGGGGGCCAGGGGTGGGGCACAAACCCCGGCTCTCGAGCTGCCCCCTGCTCATCTCCGCACGCGAGTCAAGCTTCGCCCTGCTGCTGCTGGCTGCAGGGCAACTGCGGAGCAGGGCAGCGGCGTCGCGCCGCCTCTAGCCGGAGGGGCTGCAGGTGAGAAGCAGGCAGCGCACGCAGCGCGGCCGAGCGGCTCGCGCCGGAGCGACAGCACCATCATCACAGAATACGGCTTCATCACGGAGGTGCTGCTGCGCGTGAAGCACGTGCGCCCCGCCTGCCGCCGGCCAGCCCGCCTCTTGTGACAAATCGCACAGCACGCCGACCCGAGCCACCCGTTCGCGCAGGCCGTGGACACCTGCCTGACCTTTGACCTGGAGCCCGTGCCGGGCAGCCGGCCGCGGCGCAAGTGCCCGGGCGCCGTCAATGCGATCCGCATCGCGGCGAACGACTTGCTCCGTTCGGGGCGGTCGAGAGGGGACAGCCTGCCTGAAGAGGTGCCTCCCACAGCCTCCCCTCCCCCACTGACCTGCCGTGCTGTGTGCCGCGCAGACATCGGCGACTCGCTGCTGCCAGCCGGCTGAGGCCCGCCTGCCTCGTCCGCAGGTGCACCCGGAGCTGCGGCTGCGCGTGCTGCGGAACCTGGCGACCGCGCTGGCGCTGGATCTGGCCGAGGACGAGGAAGAGGCCTGGCACGCTTACTACCCTGCTGTGATGGCGGCGGCCCTGCACGTCCTCCAGATGGGGCCCGACGGGCTCGTGGAGAACGCCCCCACTGAGCCCCTCCAGCTCACCCTGCGCAAGGCAGATGGCGGGCTCCAGGTGCGTGGTGCCCACCTTTCTGCTGGCAGCAGAGCAGGCGGCTTCTGCGTGCTGCTGTGCCACTGCCAGTGGCTGCCGCAGGCGCCGCGCCGGTCTGCCAGGCTCCGCTGCTGCCCGCAGGAAGACACCTGGCTTCTGCCGGCCCGCACCCCCCTCCCCGGCATTGAGAGCCTGGCTGCCGATCTGCTGATAGCGGCGTTCGACTGCGTTGTGGCGGTGTCAGCGTGCGCGGAGCGTGACAGGAGGCGGATGGTCTCACCACACATGGCGGAGGACACCATGCTGGCCGCCTTGGCGGAAATCATGCAGAGGCAGTGGACTTGCGTGCTGCCTTGCGTGCACGGCCTCCTGGTGATGCACCGCTGGCTGCGGCACTTCCCGGTGCCCCCCCCCCCCC
>BHFV01000131.1:0-47345 GCA_003568905.1 Trebouxiophyceae sp. KSI-1 | reverse complement strand
GGGGGGGGGGGGGGCACCGGGCGTCCATGGCGCGAGGTCGGGCTCCGTGAAGGCGTGCACCGTCTGGCCATAATCGGTGAACGAGTACTGGATCAGCGCATCCTCCAGCTCAGCCTAAGGCGGCCAAGACAACCTTTGTCAGAGCCAGCCGCGAGCCGCCCAGGAGGCTGAGCATTCCACGCCCATGGCAGAAGTCTTGCCGCTGCGCATGCCTGCCAAGCTCGCCGCTCTGCCGGCCGCCAGGCAGCCGCCAAAACAGGGCAGGGGCAGGAGGGGCGGGCCTTGATCGACTCGATCTGGGCCGCACTGTTGGAAGGGTCGAGGTAACCGTTGTGGATCTGGATGGCGATCGGGTTGCCCTCGGTGAAGTTGCGGTCGCCCGTCTTGCGCGCGAGCTGCGAGCCGTGGAAGGTGACGACGCCTGCGGCCGGCGGCCGGACAGCGGTTTATCAGCCTGGAATCTGGCAGCTCCGAGTCTGGCAGCCCACCGAGTGCCGCTCAGCCTGGGCGGGCTGGTGCCAGCACTCCCGCAGAGTGGCCGGAAGGCGAGGGGGAGCCGTACCCAGGAGGCCGGACACGGAGGGGCTGGGCCAGGACCGGGCGAGCTGCATGACTGCGCCGCCGCCAAAGCAGTCTGCAGCCGCGGGCAGCGCTCCTCAGGGGCTGCTGCAGGCCAGGGGGGCATGCATCGGGCGCAGGAGGCGAGGCGCACAGCCGATGGCGACAATCTTGGTGGGGTCCACCACTGCCTGCTTCTTGGCCTGCAGCAGACAGTGTCGACAGCTGTCAGGGCCCACATGCAACAGAGGCTGCGGCAAGTGACCCTCGACGCAGTCGTCTCCTGGCAGTCCCTGCGGCTGCGCTGCAACTCGGCTGGGCTGCGGGGCGGCATGGCCGGGAAGGGGGGCGCGCCGTGTCCAGCGCGCCGTTCATGCGCGCCACCAGCAGCGTCTGGTTGCCCGAATAGGTGGAGGACAGCGCGGAGCGGTTGGCCGTCGGCAGGCTGGGCCCCTGCTGCACGGCCGTCGTGTAGATGTCCGCCACGAAGGCTGCGGGAGCAGCACGGTTCTCAGGCGGGCAGCGGAGGCATGGCTGCTCCAAGGTGCATGCATGCTGAGGCTGCGCCATGTGGCTTGCTGTGCTGGCAAGCATCCGGCAGTGGGCTAAGGCAGGCAGCGGTTGCTTGCCAGCATAACCCAGGCTGGCCAGCAGGTCGGCGCGCCAGCGCTCGTAGTTGCCGATGCCATCCCTGCGGTCAGCGCATGCTCCGTGAAGCTCCTCCAGCTCGACAGTGACAGCCATTGCCTGTGGTTGGCTGGGATCAGTTGCGCACCAGTCGGGGACGATCAGCACCAGGCCACGCTTGGCAGCATTGCTGTCGTCGTAGCTGAAGTAGCCCCGCAGGCTGGCGCCCGTTGCGTCGGTGTACGCGATGTTGTTCTTACTGAGCGTTGCGTTGTTCAAGCCAGCCTGGGGATAGCTGTTGTCCTGGCCGGCCACTGCAGCAGCGCCTGCCAGCAGCAGAACTGCTGCTAGAAGCGCCTGCGCACACACTCGCCTCAGTGGATCTTGTGCTGGTTAGTGTTAGCTTGAATTACGTCTCAATGTCCAGAGATGCTTCAAAGATGCAGGGCGCTGGATTTCTGACACGATGTGCGGCTGCGGCATGCCGACACATGTACGCTTTGCCAGCTGGGCGGCGGCGGCCGGCCATGCAGCCGAAACTGGCTGGCATATGGTGCAAGCGACGCTTCAGCTGCTAATCATCCACGAGTGTGTAATGTGCCCGCACGCGCGTGAGAAGGGGCACGCGCGCCTGCATGTCTAAGCTGTTTCGCGAGACCCCGCTCTCCGCGCCTGGGTGTGAGCGGCTCTAAGGATCAATCGGCTCTAAGGATCAAATTTAGGAGCTTTCTACGCTGCTAGCGGGGCGAAAGCATCTGCATCGGTGCCAGAAACGGGTGCAAAGTCGTGCACGCTCCTCCCAGAACCGTAACCGCGCCCCGGGTCGAAAAGTGCGTGACAGGCAATTTATGGCCGCATTGCGTTTCCTGCACCGCATAGAGCTGCATTGATCTGGGCGCCTAGCCGCATTGTTAAAGCAGGCCGTGAGCATCACTACCCATCCACCAGCCACAGCCGCCTGCAGGAGGACCGAAATGGCGTTCTGCCGGGCGCTGGTCAGCCCTGAGGCGGGTTCCAGCGCCCTGGCATCCGTCCTGGTAAGTGCACCTCCAATGGTCCGGATGCCAAATTCTGCTCTTCTTCTTGCCCGCCCGTTTCGCTGACGAGCTGCGACGCACTTGCGAATAAAGGTCATGGGCTTGCCACCGGCAGCTTTTCTGATGTTCCTGGTGCGTCTGGCCGCTACACTGCTGCCCTTGCTCACCGGCTCTTCGGACCTCCGCCTGGAAGACCCCCACCCCAACACTGGTGCAGGCCTGGACGGCGGTGTCTTCTATACGCAAGCTCAGCCGCCACGCCAGCCAGGTGCTAGCGGCGTATTACGGCGCGCTGTGGCTGGCGGCGGCGCTGGCCGTCGCACGCGCCATGCTGCAGCTGCTGATGGCGGCAGGCGACCCACAGCTGCGCCACCCGGCGCTGTGGAATGGCCTGTGGCTGCTCGTGCGCGCCGGAGGCACGCTGGTGGAGGTCCTTGTGCTGGCAGCCACCTGCCAGAGCGGCCTAGCAGCCGGTGCCGAGGCAAACAGTCACCGCCCAGCAGCCTGCTGTCCGCACCATCAAAGGCTCGCGCGCCGAGGCTATGGATCTGCCGAGGTGCAGGCGTTGAGGGCGCCACTCATCATCGCGGCGGCGTGCGCCTCAGTGGATGCCACCGCCATGGCAGCGGCAGGCCTGCTGTCGCGGCAGCCGATCTTTCTTTACGGGTAGGGAGCGCCACCCTCGCCCCTCTGAGCCTTTCCTGCTCGGCTCAGCCGACGACTCACAGCCTCCGTGCACTCCTGTGGCAGCGGCACCGCGGAGCTCTCTTGGGGCAAGTGGGGCTTCTGGCTGGCAAGCCCGCCTCCCTGCCGAGCTCGAAGTGCCCGTTTTGCCGCTCGGCACTCGGCCTGAGCACGGGACTCGCACGCTGCTGCAGGCGCACGCGCTGCCCTTTCTGGCTGCCTACCTGGCCGTACTGGCGCTGCCCTGCACGCGGTGGCGGGTGCGACCCCCTCCTCCCGCGAATCCGCCGGCACGGACAGAGCATGGGCGCCTGAGGGCCTGGTGCCTGCCGCAGGATCGCATCCCCGCCCGACCGCCATTCACACGATACGCCGCCTTTCTGGCTGCAGTCTATCTGCTGGCCGGCATAGGTGGGGCCGCTGCTCCTCCCCTCGGGCGCAAGTGCCGCCTGGCGCGTGGCAGCGGTGAGCACACTCGCCTCCCCGGCAGGCGCGGCGATGCTGGGCTCTGGGGCGGCCGCCGGCTTCTGCGTGGCCGGCCTGTCTGCCTTCCTCTGGTCCGCGCTGTACCCCCCGGTGCGCAGCCCTCCCCTCCGCCTGAACCCATGCACACGTTCTCCAATGAGCCAAGTGCAACAGCCCGTCAGCTGTGCGCAAGCCCCGCTGCTGGGACATGGAGCGGTGCCGTGGCTGCTGCCGATGCACATGCCTTGCCAGCCAGCTGACTCGCCGCCGAGGCCGTCTCTGGCGGCCCCGCAGCTGCTGCACGCGACCTTCCTCGCCGACTTTCTGCGGAGCGCCGCCCGCGGCGACGTCGACCTGCTGCTCTACTCGGAGATGCGGGACGCCGGCATGTTCGAGGGGCAGGCCGACGACTTTTGAAGCTGTTGCTGCTCCCCTTGACTGGGCCGAGCTTGCTTTACAGTCGGCGGCTGGATCCAAGCGCTGGATGCGCCGCGAGTGCTTGCAGGCTTGTTTGCTGCGAGCAGGCGCGCCGCGACCGAACGAAATTGTGGGTGACTGAACAAAAAATGAGAAACCAAGCGAGATGTCTGCAATGAGCGAGTCGGCCCCGTCAGGGCAGCGTTTGCGTGACCAAGAGGACATGCGTGTAAGCATGGACCGGACGAGGGGGCAGGGCAGGCGACGAGGGTGTGTGGTGCGCTGCGCAGTGCAGTCTTAGCCCTCCACGACTCGTATGCCCTGCAGGCGCGGCCGGCAGTCAGCCCCAGAGGTGTCCTGCATGCGGCTGACATGCCAGCAAGGCAGCCTCGGTGGCCGGCAGCGCACCGGCACGCGCTGCTTCGCCGCGACGGGCATGCCAGACCTGCGCAGCAGGCGGCGCCCGGCCGTCAGGAGCAGCGCACAGTCAGGCATGCAGAGGGAGCTGTTCCGGGCTGTGCGGTGGCAGGCAGCCGCACGCGTGGCCTTCCCGCTGCGCCCGCTCCTCTGCAGCGCGTTGCTGCGCCGCCTCCACCTGTGCCGCCGCAGCCTCTGGGTTCAGCGCCCCCATCACCAGCGCAGGAACACCATGCCCACCCGCACCCTGCTGGGCAGGGAGAGGCGGCGTGCCTTGCGCCGGTTGTCCTGCAGGATGCGCTCCAGGTCCTCCTGCTTGCGCTTGCGCTCGGCCTGCTGCGCACGCTTGCGGGCCAGCAGCGCCGCCTTTTCCGCCTCCAGCTGCGCCGTCACCTGCCGCAGCGGCCCGCGGCGCTGACAGGCTGCACGGAGCAAGTGAGGGGCCAAAGCCAGCAGGCTGGTGTGGCAAAGACAGGCCACCTTGTCCTCCAGCTTTGCCCGCTCCTCCCGGAGGCGCGCCTCTATCGTCTTTTGCACCGCCTCACTGCGCATGGCCGCTTCCACACGTTCCCGCACGGCGGCGGCGATGCGGGCCGCCATCTCCGCCTCAATGGCCGGCGCCGCGGCCTGCTGCTGCTGCTGCTGCGGCTGCTCCCTGCCAGCAGACCCCGCAGCTGAGCGCCAGCAGGTGGGCCACGCCCCACAGTCAAGAAACAGTGGAAGGTCACTTTTGCCGCTTTGATGGGGCATCCTTCGACGGCTTGCGGTACTTGCGAGCGCTCTCTGTGCGCCTGCGTCGCCGGGGGCTGCCACTGCTGGACCTGGGCGAGGCTGACCTGCAGGCAAAGCGGATAGTTTCAGTCCAGCCTGATGCTGTGCTTCTCAAACTAGATTTCTATGCCGAGTGGGCAGCTGAGAGACCTGCTCGAGCTGCGCGACCGCCGGGGCATGCCGCGAAGTTTCGATGGAGGCCCAAGCGTCCCACGCGCACTCAAGTTGTAACCTTTCGACTGCTCAAACCCATCCTCCAGCTCGTCGGCGGGCAGCTGATCAGGACTAGCGCTTGGTGAGCTGGCCAGGTTGGAGCCAAAAACCGCGAGCAGTTTGCCTCCGCGATTGGGCGTTCGCGCTCTGATCTCAGCCAGCAGTCCCCCGAACACGTCCTCACACATCTCTTGCCCGGCTGTCGCCGCAAATTGCGGGCTAGCTTCCGCGGAGCATCTGCGCGTGATCGTAATCCGCTCTCGAAAGCGCACTACTGCTTCCGACATGAAAACCAGATTGCCTGGGCTCTCCTGACGGTGCGAGACGGGCAATGGCGCCCGCCTATGGGCCGCCCAGGCCTTCCGTCGGAGCGTTAGCGCTCACGCTGGCCAGCTGCCTGGCCTGCATCTACGTCGGTGGCAGGCATGTTCTCGAGCCACCTTGGTGGTGCTCGACACCGATTTGTTTCGACCGCCAACTTTGCAGGCCTGGCGTGGCGCGCGATTGTTTTATGCGGCAAGCGCGCTCTCGCGGTGCCCCGCTGAGCGACCCCGACCGCGCGCCCTGCAGGCTGTGGTTCACTACACGAGAGCTGGAATACGTGGTACGCTTTCCGCAGCCTCAGCACCGCCTGATCCGCATCGCTCTGTACTGGCGCGCCGGAACACACGGGGCCGGCTGCGGGCGACTGCGAGCGCCGCCTGACGCCGTGCGCAATCCGCAGAGGGATGAGCTGGCGCGACAGGGCGGCCGGCGCGAGCTGCGCGACCAGCGCTTCCCCACCATCAACACACCCAGCACTGCAGGGCAGAAGCAGCAGTGCGGCCCCGCCCGCTGGCTCCCTGCTGCGGACCTGGCTCATTAGTCTGAGCCTCGCGCACCATGCAGGGACGGCAGCGTGCTGTTCTACAGTGTGCGGCCGCACTCAGGCCCGGTGCCTGAGCTGCGGGGCAGCAGCCTGGCCGCAGAGCTGCCCAGCCAGCCCGCGGACGACGACCTGCTGGGGCAGATCGACGCCGTGGAGGCGGGCGTGGTCACCGGCTGGGCCTGCTTCCGGCGGCAGGAGTTCCAGCCGCTGAAGGCGCGCTCCCCTTGCTCTTCAGCCGCAGCCTCACAGCGAGTGCTCACCGCCCAATGGCCGAGCATGCGCACCTCCCTCAGGCACAGCGTAGTCGAAGGGTCCGCCTGCTGTCCAAGGTTGACTGGGCTGTCTGCTGCGCAGGTGCGCGTCTATGTGGATGGCGTGCGCGTGGGCGAGGCTGTAGCTGAGGAGGCGACGCCGCACCACACCGTGCACCGCCTGTGCCAAATGGACGCGCGGCTGGACGCGGGCCGCGGCCAGGCGGCTGGCGTCGGCTTCCAGCTGCAGCTGCCGCCGCTGGCCGAGGGCGCCCACGAGGTGAGGCTGACCTCTACATGCCGAGCTGTAGCCCTGCAGCCTGCAGCGCCCTGGGCTGATCGGCGCGCCTGCACCGCAGCTGCGCGCCTTTGTAGTGGCTGGCTCCAGCGCCAAGCAGGAGCTCAACCAGTCGCCGCTGCCGTTCGTGGAGCAGCGGGCGGAGCCAGGCGCGCCCTGCGGCGGCCTGCTGCCCGGCAGCAACTTGGGCTGCCCGATTGCACAGCCCCTGAGCCGGCCTTGGGGGTCCTCCAATTGCAGGCGCCGAGGAGGCGCTGCGGCGCAAGGACGCGATCATCCGCGTGCGCAACGCGCAGGTCGCCGCGCTGTGGGAGGAGCTGCACACGCGGCAGCCATGGCGCAACGCGCTCTCCTCCCCCTCCTTCCTCAACACGCCGGGCGACGGGCGCAACGGCAGCAGCCGCGCGCTCGTCGTCTTTGGCATCAACACGGTGCGCCCTCTGTCTCTCTGCGGCAGCGCCTGCCGCCTGGGACCGCACGTCTTATCTGACGGCCGCAGCCCCTCCGCAGGGCATCGGCTCCCGGGAGCGCCGCGACACGCTGCGGCGCAGTTGGGTGCCGACGGGCGCCAAGATGAAGGCGCTGGAGGCGCGCGGCGTCTACATCCGCTTCGTCATCGGGTACAGGTGCGGCCTGGGTTCCGGGCCCGCGCGGCGCGTGTCGAACCTCGGGCGGCGGGTCGCCGCCGCTAGCCGCTGACCGGGGGGCAAACGGCGGCGCGCGCGCAGCGAGCAGCGCGACGATCCGGACGAGGTGCGGTTGCGCGAGGAGATGCGGGAGTTTGGCGACGTGCTGCGCATCGACATCACCGACTCGTATGCGGACCTGACGGGCAAGACACTCAAGATGTTCGCGGTGCTGCCGCAAAAGATCGAGGCCGACTTTTACTTCAAGGTCGACGACGACGTCGCCGTCAACGTGGACGCGATGGAGTACTACCTCACGCGGCTGCGCACGCAGGGCAACCTGTACCTGGTGCGCGCCACGCCGCGCCACGCCGCGCCGTGCGCGCTCCGCCGCCGCCGCGCGCCGCGGTTCCGCCGTCATCGACGCTCCGGCCCGCGCCGCGCGCAGGGCTGCATGAAGTCCGGCCAGGTGCTGACGGACCGGCGGTACAAGTGGTTCGAGCCTGAGTTCTGGCGCTTTGGCGACGCCGCGGCCGAAGACGGGCAGATCAACTACATGCGCCACGCGAGCGGCCAGATCTACGGCCTCTCTGGCCACGTTGCGCGCTACATCTCGGCCAACCACCCGATCCTGCACAAGTACGCGAACGAGGACATCAGCGTCGGCGCCTGGCTGCTGGGCCTCGACGTGACGCTCGTCGACGAGCGCCGGCTGTGCTGCGACTCGGAGGAGCGCTGCAAGGCGCAGGTGCCCCCTCGCGCCGCCTCCTCTCGCTGCCGGGCCTGCCCGCCAGACGTGCGATGCTGAGCCTGCCCCACGCTCTTACAGACGAGCAACGAGAACGTGTGCCTCAGCTACTACGAGCACCAGTGCGCGGGCATCTGCTCCACCGAGCAGCGGCTGGAGCCCATCTGGCGCGGCTGCCTCGACCGGCCGCTCGAGAAGGGCGCCCAGAGCATCCCGCACATCCCCGAGGGCCAGACGAAGAACCCCTTCCGGGACGACGCGTTCGAGGAGGAGGGCAGCAGCGAGGAGAGGTGACAGGTCTCTTGTCGTGCGTGCCAGGTCAACCCAAGCTGCGGCGCTGTTCCGCCAGAGGCTGCTGTTCGCGGCGCCCCCTTTCTTCCTTCTTCGTGGCTAATAACAGCCGCGTCTTGTCCACCCGTTGCGGAACCCCAGAGGAACACTGGCCAGCGCACCCGCCGGCCCTTGCTGCACTCTTGTTGCTGCCATGCGTGGCAAAAGGCCGCCGCCGCCTAGTTGGCACTCCATAGCTGAGTAGCGTCAATGTGTTTGGGACCTGCCCGAGCTGGCATGTCCGTGTAACCCACGACCAGTGACCAGGCACTAGCCGTCACATGTGCATGTTTCAAACTTCCTAGGAGGGGTGTAAACATCAGGGGATGGGCGATGCAAGCGGGCAGCCCTGCGCCGCACAGCGGCCTGTGTCCTACCTAACAGCAAAGGGAGCCCCGCCGGCCGTCAAACAGCAACAGGCGGTGCGCATGCACTTTGATCAGTCGCTGCAAGCACGATCATGCCAACATCAAAACGTTTCTGCCACACCACATGTGCAAGCACTCGCAAGGCAATCTGATTGGTCGGTGATCACAGCCGCAGTAATGCAAGATGATCCGCTCCTCTTGCTAATTTAAGAGGCGTCCTTGCTGCAGCACCTAGTAGCGGTCGCCCACAATCTGTGAAGGGCAGTACAAGCCAAGGTCAGGTGCCGGCCGGGAGCGGACATGGGGGCAGGTGCCGGAGGGGACAGAGCGAAAACGCGCCTCCTCCTCGGGCACCAGCGCCGCCAGTTCCTGCACCTCTGAAGAGGAAAGGTGCACTTGCAGTGCGCCAATGTTCTCCTCCAAATACTTGGTCCGCTTGGTGCCTGCAAGCGGCGCAGGCGCCTCCGCCTCAACCTGTCTGCCTGGCTACTGCAGACCAGGCTCCCAGGTGCCGCTCAGCAGACTGCGGTCTGACCTGGGATGGGGATGACGTCCTCGCCCTGAGCCAGCACCCAGGCCAGCGCCACCTGGCCGGGCGTGCAGCCCTGCGCGCGGCCAGCCAGCGCCGTCAGGCTAGCTGCGCTGGCAGGCTGGGAACCGTGGGAGCCCCAGCCGGTAAAAAGGCGAACCTTCTGCTTGGCAAATTCTGCCACCTTCAGCGCCAGCTGCTGGTTCTGCAGCGGCAGAAATTGGGCCTCAGTGCCGCGCCGAAAGGTGTGCCCGCAAACAGAAATGGCTCCAAAGCGCCACCGCACCTTGCTGAGGGCCTCGCCGGCAAAGCGCGGCTGGGCCTGCCTCCGGAAGTCGTTGGCGTCCAGCTTGGACAGGTCGATGCCCGTCAGCAGGCCGCGGCCGAGCGGGCTGCATGCCAGCCGACCTGCCTCTCAGTCCCCCGCTGGCAGCAAAGGCAAGGTGGCAGTTGAAGAAGGGGCAAAACCTGTAGGCCAGGATGGTGGCGCCAAACTCCCGAGCCAGCGGCACAATCTCCTTCTGCGCACCGGCGACAGCAGAATGTCAGAGCCAGGAGAGAGGCGCACTGGCAAAGCAGCAGGGCAGGAAAGAGGCGGCCCCAGGCACCGAGTGCATTGTGCGCAGGCAAGGGGGCGTGCCTGGCAGTCGCGAGCAAAGAGGCTCCACTCGAGCTCGACGAGTGAGATGGGGACGATTGCATGGATGGCCCGCATCTCGGCGGGGGTCCCCTCTGAGACACCAATCGCCTTGACCTTGCCCTCGTCCACCAGTGCCTGCGGTTTGCAGGCCTTGCCGGCTTCAGCCTGACAGCAGGCAGATACGCATGCAGAGTGGTGTAGTATGGGTTGAGTGGAAACCAGGAGACCTTGAGGCCGCGTGCAGTCTCCTCCAGCGGCACGTTGGGGTCAGGAGGCGTCCCGAGGCGCCAGACAAGGACGTCGATGTGGCTGACGTTGAGCACCTTGAGCGCCTCGTCCACTCGCTGCCTGCCGACAGCACGCAGAGCAGGTGAGTTGGCGCGAGCGTCAGGGGGCTAAGGGCGTCAACATTCGGAGGAGCGTGGAGGGTGTCACCTGAAGGACGCAGGCGAGTAGTCGGGCTTGGCGAAAGGCGGCTGGGCGCCTGGGTTGATCCAGGGACCAATCTTCATTGCAATGATTGCCGCCTCACGGGGAAAGTCTGGCAGCACCTTGCCTGCAGGTAGGCTCCTGCAAGTCAGATCTGGCAAAGCACAGTGCATCGGACAGCTGAGGATTCTGGCTGCATGTCACACACAGGCTCTCTCGAGCAGAGCGTACCGAGCAGCGTGAGGTTCTGGTGCACCGGCGGCGAAGTCAGGCTGGTATAAAAGTCGGCGGTAGACAGAGCGACGGGTGCTTGAAGTTCCAGTGCGCGCCGAAGCACCGGCTCGGTCTGAACCGGATCAACGCTATCGCCATAAAAGCCTGCCGTCAAACTCATGCAGCCGAAGCCCTGCGTACAGGCAAGTGTTTTCAGGTCGCCGTGCCCTTAGTCGCCGGGTCAGATCGACATCCGCGTGGGTGGCGCGCACCAGGGCGGACGCTTTGATGCCGGTCTTGCCGATCTGGCGCTGCGGCAGCTTGGCCATGGTTGCTGCGATCAAGTTTGCGCGCTTTGAAAGCTGCGAACTGAATTGTATTAGTCGGGGGGAGATGGAAAATATCACAGGATGGCGTGAGTCTCTGCCAACTTCCCGTGCGGCTGGAGCTGCTTGGCGCCCAATGATGATTGATTGGCACCCAATAGTACTTAATGCGCTGTGCCAGGCGCCAGCAAAGGCTCACCTTTCTGCGGCCTGCCAGGCTAATTGGCAGCTCCTCGCAGGCTCTTGCAGCTCAGAGAAGAAGATTCAATTGTGTGACCAATAATGATGGTTTGGCGGCAGGCAAACAGTTTCATGGCTGTACCAGTGGTGCGAATCTGGTGTAATTTGAAACCCACTAGCAGAGTTAAAATGCGCTGTGCCTGTTCTGCTCCACTGTCGAGCCACTAACTAGCCGCGCTTTGAATCTGCTTCCGAGCCTGTAGAAGGCAGGTTTGGCCGCCCTGAGCCGTACTTTCACGGGTCAGCCAGCGGCAAGGGCATGTGTGCCAACCACAGCTTGTGCCACGTGGCAGCTCTCGCCACTCCGCATGAGACGGTGAGAGGGGAAGAGCTCCTTGCAAATGGACGCTGTGCAGATACATCATTTAATCGAATCGTTCGAGCAAAGTCACATTGCAGCAGAAGAGCAGACAAGGGACGGTGCTGTCACTATAGCTTCCAACGCATTTCTGTGTCGTCGACCTCTTCCGATCACTCAGCAGTTAATCCTCCATCCCCCAACGATTGACTTCAGTGACGCAAGTTGTGCCGAGCGCCGGTCACCTGCGGAGACATAGTACACAGGCGGTCAGGAGCCAGCCGATTGTGGATATGTGAGAAGGGCTTGGGGCGGCAGGACAAGGACGCGCCTCCTCTTCGGGCACGAGCGCCGCCAGCTCCTGCACCTCTGTCGGTGAGAGTTGCACCTGCAGTGCGCCGATGTTCTCCTCCAGGAACTTGGTCCGCTTGGTGCCTGCAGGCGGCGCAGGCGCCTCAGCAGGGGAGCCTGGGCCACTGCAGCCCAAATTGGCGGATGCCGCTGTGGATGCTACGGTCTGACCTGGGATGGGGATGACGTCCTCTCCCTGAGCCAGCACCCAGGCCAGCGCCACCTGACCGGGCGTGCCGCCCTGCGCGGCGCCAGCCATGGCCTTGAGTCGAGCTGCGCGGGCAGACTGGAGGCAGCCATCCGAGCGAGGAGAAGGCGCACCTTCTTCTTGGCAAACTCGGCCACCTTGAGCGCCAGCTGCTGGTTCTGCAGCGGCAGAAAGTGGGCCTCAGTGCTTAGCCCCATGCGCAGCTGCGCTCGGCGGAGCAGCGCCGGCTCAAAGCAGCCGCATACCTTGCTGAGGGCCTCGCCAAGGAAACGTGGCTGATGGTGGCTCCTGCGGACGTCACTTGCAGCGAGCTGGCTGAAATCGTAGCCTGTCAGCAGGCCGCGGCCGAGCGGGCTGCAGGCATCCAGATCGGCCTGTCAGCTACCAGAGCACGCGAATTTGCGAAGTGATCCTCATCCAGGTTGCCGCTGCGGTGCAGGTTGGGACGAGGGTGTGCAAGGACCTGTAGGCCAGGATGGTGGCGCCAAACTCCCTGGCCAGCGGGACAATCTCCTTCTGCATACCAGTGGCAGCGGCAAGCCTCAGTTCAAGGCAAAAGGCGCACTGGCAGACTAGGTTGAAGGGCAGCAGTGGCAGCCTGCAATGCGTGTCCGACAGGAAAGGGGGCGTGCCTCGCAATCACGCGAAAAGAGGCTCCACTCGAGCTCAACGAGTGAGATGGGGACGATCGCGTGGATGGCACGCATCTCGGCGGCCGTCGCCTCAGAGACGCCGACCGCCTTGACCTTGCCCTCGTCCAGCAGCGCCTGCAGTTCAGAAACGAGGAGATCATCAGCTTGGCAGAAGATGTGGAGGCCGGGCGAGGTGACTTTGAGAGCTCCCAGTGACGTGGGCACACCTTCAGGCCGCGCGCAGTCTCCTCCACCGGCGTGTTGGGGTCGCTGCCCACGCCCAGCCGCCACACGAGGACGTCGATGTAGCTGACGTTGAGCACCTTGAGCGCCTCGTCCAACCGCTGCCTGCCGACAGCATGCAGAGCAGGTGAGTTGGCGCAGGCGCCAGGGGGCCACGGGCGTCAACATTTGGAGGAGCGTGGAGGGTGTCACCTGAAGGACGCAGGCGAGTAGTCGGGCTTGGCGAAAGGCGGCTGGGCGCCTGGGTTGATCCAGGGACCAATCTTCATGGCAATGATCGCCGCTTCACGAGGAAAGTCTGGTAGCACCTTGCCTGCATGCAGGCTTCTGCAAGTCGGAGTGCATCCGACAGCTGAGGGTTCTGGCAGCACGCCGCACGAGCACGCTCAGAACGTACCGAGCAGCGTGAGGTTCTGCCGGATGGGCGGGCTGGTGAGGGACGTGTAAAAGTCGGCCGTGGACAACGCGACGGGAGCTTGGAGTTCCAGCGCCCGACGCAGGACTTCTTCGGATTGCGCCGGATCGACAGAGTCACCATAGAAGCCACCCGACAAACTCATGCAGCCGAAGCCCTGCGTACAGGCAAGTGATTTCAGGGCCAACCCCTCGATCGCTGCGTCGATTCGACATCCGCGTGGAGGGCGCGCACTAGGGCGGATGCTTTGATGCCGGTCTTGCCGATCTGGCGCTGCGGGAGCTTGTTGGCCATGGTTGCTGTGCGTGGTCTTATGTTCGCCGGATCGTCGCAGTTTTGCGAGCTTCGCTTTAAGGGAGTTTAAAACGCTGCCAAAACGCTGCGAAGGGATGCGCACATTATTAGGCAACGTCAACACATGTGATGAACTGGCGTAAGAGCAGGCGTACAGGCATTGGCGTAAGCGGGGCGCGCATTATGTCATAATGCGGTGCCTCAGGCGGCCAGCATCTGCGGCGCCCCAACGCGCTCCTCCAGCACGGTCAGCTCGTCGCCAACTGAGAGCAGCGCGCCCTGCTGCGCTGTCAGGACATACCACCCAAAAAAAACCAGGCTCCGCCACGGCGAGTCCGCAGTCCAGCCTAGCTGCGTGCCTCGGCGGTAGGTGCCCAGCGTCCTGAGGGGCTCGCCGCGGGCGGAAGGGACGCCAGTCTCCTGGTCCACAGTTGTCACCTGCTTGGGGCCCGGCTGCTTTTAGCAAGCAGGAACATCCCCCAGGGCAGGCGAGATAGCCTGGCGCTGCCAGGGAGGCGCGCCGTGCAGCGGCCGGTGGGCATGACTGAGTCCAGCTGAACGCTGCCAATGCGCACACGCTTCCAGCTATCCTCCGCCCATGGCTGTGCGCCCTCAACCACGATGTTTGGCCGGAAGCTGGCCATGCGGATAATCTCCGGGCAGCGCGAGTTCAGCTCCGCCAGCGAAGCCTGCAGCCAGCGAGGAACCGGCGTCACTCACTGGACATCCGCATCTGCAAGTGCAGTGTGGGCGGGCCCAGCTGGCGTACGCTGTTGGCGAGCAGGAAGGGCATGGCGTCGGCAAAGGCAGTCTCTGTGCCTGGCGGCGCAAAGGATGGGTTGAGTGCGCGGCGCTCCACCGAGTTCTCGGGGGTGCCCTGGTCAGGCCGTCCTGCGGTGCGGGCACCGGCCCTTGCAGTCGGGTAGCAGTCAGCTGGCTTGCTGGGAGAGGCAGGGGTTGGCAGAGGCACACCTGCGTATCGAACGAGACGCACTGCAGAAAGGAGCAGGCGCCGTCAGCCCCCAGGACAGCAGGCAGTTACAAGAGAGGGAGGGAAGAAAGGAAAAAACCGTGGTGTCCAAGATAGTCCGATATGTACTCGGCTACCATGTCGCCTTCGTCGGTCCCCTCGCCCGTCCACTCCCAAACAGTCGCCTCCTGCCGCTGCTGCGATCGCCCGGCCCCCACCGGCACCTGCGCTGAAGGCAGAAGACTCAGCGCCTCTTGCTTCCGCTGTGCGGTCTGGTGTTCAGGAGTGGGCACCCACCCGAATGGGCTCTTGTCCAGGCACTGAGAGCGTCAGGTTCAGTTCGGCCTCAGGGCTCAACTCGTCCGTAAAGGCGCTGGGCGGCATTGAGGTTTTTATGAGCGCCATTCTGCACGCCATTCTGCATGTGTGAGTCACGGCGCTGGCTGGAGCGACTGTGGCGCGGTATGCCGCCCAAGCGTGATTGAAGCTGGTGTGAAGCTGGTGATCTGGGACTCACTTGGCATCCTTGCGCTGGCTGACGAATTTGCCGCTCTTCGTGATGACCCAATTTCGGTCGAATCTGAAGCCAGTCGCTGCGGTGCGCGCCCGCTGGAGCTCCTGGCCGCCGCACCCTTTGACGGGGTACACGACCAGACCGCTGACTGATGCCATCGTGATTAAAAATGTGAGAGATAGGGAAAAGCATGAGCGATAAGTGAGCAGCAGGCTGGCATGAAGACTAGAGACTCCAATCGTTGGCTTCCCACAGCAAAGAAACAAAGCAGCAGCAGCGCTGCTGCACTACGTCAGGAAAGCAGGCAGCAGCAGCAGCAGCCTCCTGTACATTGACTCTACGCCTTCTGGTACGTGACCTCTTCCCTTCCAGCGGCTTTAGCCTGCAGGCCATCGCATGTCCCGTCAGGCCTCTGCTCAAGCAGCAGCAATGCATGCTGCATGAAGCCGGTGACTCACTGCAGCGCGGGCGGCAGTGAAGAGGTAGTCGCTGAGGCGGTTGAGGTACACCAGCACCGCTGTGAGCTCGTCCTCCGCGGAAGCTGCCGCTGAGCGAACGGCGCTGCGCTCTGCACGGCGGCAGATGGAACGCGCGAGGTGCAGCGAGGAGGCTGCCAGGCCGCCTGCAATTGCAATGGGTGGATGGCTCTCAGCCTCAGCCCGGGCCAGCCCAGCCAGCACAGGCGTTGCTGCGATCAAGAGGGGTTGGCTGACCGGAAGGCAGGATGAAGAGGGTCAGCTGCGGCAGCTGCTCATCCATCTCGTCTATCCAACCCTCCAGCTGCTGCGTGGCGTCGGGCGGGAACTGCACGCGCTGTTGCCTGCGCTCGGAGGCCGAGCTGGAGGGCGTCGCGATCGCCGAGCCGACGTCCAGCAGGCGTGACTGCACCGTCTTGATCTGCAGCACACCGCAAGCCCGTCCGGGCGCTGAGACTCACGGCCGCTGGGGCGACCAGGAAGGGCTCACTTGCTGAAGGCAGCGTGCCTGCTCGGCGAGGTCTGGCGTAGCGGCCTCCAGATGTTCTCGCGCGATGCCTAGCGCCGAGTTGAGCTCGTCCACGTCGCCCAGCGCAGCGAAGACCAGGTCGTCCTTGGGCCGCCGCTCACCGGTGTACAGCGAGGAGGTGCCGGCGTCACCCGTCTTGGTGTACACCTTGTACCTGCTCGGTACCAGGGGGCTGGTTTATTTTCTCGCGCGATGGCTAGTGAGGCCCACAAGCACAAAGCAAAAGCTGGCTGGCATGCCGCGGCATGCAGCGGGCTGCGGCTTTTATCACTTGATACTTTTAATGAGTACAGAAATGAGTACATACCTCGTGCCGCTCGCCTCCTCTGTGGCCATCTTCCACGATCGAGGTGCGAGACGAAGCAATCAGTCGAGCCTGCACACGCGTCTTACTCAAAGTTATAGAGCGACAGCCGATCGTTGCAGGCTCTAATACTTCGCTGAATACTGCTGCAACACTGCTCCTTCCGATTGCAAAGTGGCGACCTGCGATTTCGGTGCTGGCTTTGCTGCGTCGCAGGTCGCAGGTCGCAGTCGAAGATGAAAATTGAAAGCCGCACATGCATCAAATCGCACCACCATCGTGATCGAGTAGCTTCGCAAATCCATACTTCGCGTTCACGCAAGCCGCGTGCGCGCCCCTGCGGTTTCGGTTCAAGTGCGAAAATAGTGCCGCGCCGGGATGGCTCCCAAGCTGCCGCCGAGCTTCCCAAAGGAGGCGGTCACGCTGGGATCGATCCTGCTGGTCGTTCTGCTGGTCGCCTTCCCGTCAATCGGCACACAGGCGGCCGTCTTGATCGTCGCGGGCGGCGCTGTGGTGCTGCTCCTGGCCGGCAGCGGCCAAGCGCCGAGTACGGAGGGCAAGGTCGACAGCCTGCAGGCCCCCGTGCTGGCCCGCCTAGCCGCCCAGCAGCAGCAGCAGCAGCAGCAAGCGGCGGCGGAGCAGCCGGTGAAGCCCAAGGCAGAGGAGCGCCCGCAGCAGGCGCCAGCGCCGGCTGCAGAGCCTGCTGCTGCCGTGGAGCAGCTGCCTGCAACAAAGGCGCAGCAGGCCAGCCCCCAGGCGGCTGCGCGACCCACACCGCAGCCAGCCCAGGCCAACGGAGCGCCACTGGCAGGCGGCGCGGCGGTGCTGGCCCGCCTCAGGTGACCCAGCGCCCCTCTAGCAGCAGCACGCGGCAGCAGCGGTCTGAGCCCACGGCTGACACAAGCTCCTGCGCGACTGCCAGGCAGCAGAAGGCGGCGGCAGCCAAGGCGGACTCTGCGGCTGCCAAGGCGGACGCAGCCCGGGAGGTGGTGGTCGCCTACGCCTCGCAGACGGGCACCGCTCAGGAGATCGCACGCGGCATCCAGGCCGAGAGCGCCTCGCATGGCATCAAGTCCAAGGCGCGCCATATCTCCTCGGAACCCAGAGTTGAATTGTTCAGCTGCCGCTCAGTGACCAAGGAAGCCAGGTCGGCAAGCGCGCTCTGGGGATAGCCGAGTCGATGAGCCGCGCTCCCTCTCCGCAGGTGCTCTCGCTGAACGAGCTCGGCTTTGAGACTGTCAAGGCCGGCCGCGCGCCGCTGCTGGTGATCGTCGCGGCCTCGACCGGCGACGGCGACTCGCCCGACAACGCCGCCAAGTTCTACGCTGCACTGCGGTGAGGGGCCCTTGCCCCTCGAGTGCCAGCAAGTTTGTGAGGGGACAGCCTGAATGTAGTGCTCACGTGTGGCTGCTGCACGCCTACATGCATGACGCAGTAGCTGTTGAAGCATTGCCTCTGCTGCATGAGAGCATCGTTGCCATGTAATGGCACTGCCTCCGGAATACGCATCTGCTGCGCTGGGCGCTGGCGGTGACGAGACGCGTGACGAGACGCGTCATGGGCCCCACCGCAGGCGGCGCACCGAGGCGGCCGGCTGCCTGGCGGGCGTCCGCTTCACCGTCCTCGGCCTCGGCGACTCCAACTACACTCGCTTCATGGGCGTCTCGCGCTCGATCCGCGCGCGCATGCAGGCACGCTCTCACCGCCACCATGCCGCCTGGCCTAGGCGCTGTGCCGGCAGCTCAAGCTCCACATGCGGCTGCCAGTCCCTTGATAGACAAGTGCCGCTGCAATGCTGCAGAGTCGATGTCGCTAGTCAGTAACTTGGGGGAACATGGAAGGCCTGCAGCGGCGGGAGATGCAGTTTTTGTTGGAATCGAAAGGTGTCGACATGTTGGAGCTATGCGGCTCTCGCAGGAGCTGGGCGCGGAGCCGTTCTACAAGATGGGCGAGGCAGACGAGGTGGACGGCCTGGAGAGTGTGGTCGACCCGTGGGTCGCCGGCCTCTGGCAGCCGCTGCGGCAGCTGACGGCCGCAGGCGGGCAGGCGCGCTGCTGCTGCCCTCCTTCAGTCCAAGTTTGCAGCCGATGTGGCTGCTGCATTGGGCTGCAGGAGGCCCGATGAAAGGCCTAGGGATGGGCTGTCAAAGGGATGGCGACAGCAGGGCTGCTGATGCCTGGGAGGGCTGTTGTGCGCGCAGGAGGTGGCTGCCCAAGCTCAGGACCCGGCTCGCGGCGCCGAGGACGGGCTGCAGGGGGTGCCGGCGCTGGCGGCCTGCCGCGTGGAACTGCGCTGGCTGGGGGACGCGACCGAGAGCTCCAGGTGGCTCTCCTGTCTCTTTGTCGTGGCTTTCCAGTCGGCTTGCAGCTGCTGCTGGCAGCGGCTGAGTCGGCGAGTGGGCGCAGGGAGGCGGGCGAGCAGCCGACGGAGGCGGCGCTGGCGGTGCGCGACCCAGAGGGCCGCTACAGCCCGGCCGCGCCCTTCTGGGCGCCCGTGGCGGCTGCGCGCTACCTGACGGCGCCCGGCTCGGACCGCCAGGCACGCGACTCCCCCCCTTCCTCCTGCTCGCTGGGCACGCCGAGTGCTCCCCCTGCCGTCTGCCTGTTTCCTCTCCTCGGCAGCAGCATTGCCGCATGCAGCACAATTGCACGTCACAGCGTCCGGTTGCCATGCCTGTGTGGCGCCTGTGCGGCTGGCGGAGAGCAGCACACGCGCGGACGGACGGCTGATGATCCACTTTTGGGCGGAATGCTGCAGGTGCTGCACCTGGAGCTGGACCTCGCGGGCAGCGGCATCGCCTACCAGCCGGGCGACGCGCTGGGCGTGACGCCGCTGAACGAGGAGGCCCTGGTGGACGGCCTGCTGGCGCGGCTGGGCGCCGACGGCGGCCGCCGCTTCGAGGTGCAGCCGGCCGGCGGCGGCGACGGCGCGGCGGCAGGCCTGCTGCCGCACCTAGGCTGCCCCTGCAGCCTGCGAGCCGCGCTGCAGGCCGGCTGCGACCTGACCTCTGTGCCCAGGCAAGGCTCCAGCTCGCGGGCACGGAGCGCTCTGATGGTGAGTATCTCTGCGGGCGCTCTGAGCGGCGGAACGGCCCCGCAGGAAGTCGCTGCTGCGCCTGCTCGCCGAGCACTGCGCGGACGTCGGCGAGAAGCGGCGCCTGCTGCACTTGAGCTCGCGCGGCGGGCGCGAGGAGTACGCCAAGCTGGCCGCGGCCGCGCCGTCGCTGCTCGACCTGCTGCGCGCCTTCCCCTCGTGCAAGCCGCCGCTCGCGCCGCTGCTGGACGCGCTGCCGCCGCTCGCGCCGCGCCTCTACTCCGTCTCCAGCTCGCCGCTCGAGGCCGGCGAGCGCGCGCACGTCGCCTTCTCCGTCGTGCGCATCGCGGGCGGCGACCTGACCGCGCCGCGCGACGGCGTCGCGACCGGCTGGCTCGAGCGCCGCGTGCAGCCGCTGCTGCGCGGGCAGGCCGAGTGCGCCGTGCGCGTGCCGGTGCACCTGCGCGGCGGCGGCGCATTCGCGCACCCGGCGGACCTGGCGGCGCCGCTGCTGCTGGTCGGGCCGGGCACGGGCGTCACGCCCTTCCGCGGCTTCCTGCAGCACAGGCACGCTGCTGGCTCTGACACCCAGGCGGCAGGCAAGCGGGCTCTTAGCAGGGAGCAGGTGATTGAGCCACCCTACTTGGGCTGCAGGCGCCAGCTGCTCAAGCAGCCGGCGGCAGGCGAGGCCGGCCCCGTGCGGCTCTTCTTCGGCTGCCGCCGCCTGGACGAGGACTACCTTTACCGGGAGGAGCTGGAGGGCTTTGCCGCGGACGGCACGCTCGCCAAGCTGGACACCGCCCTCTCGCGGGCGGGGCCAGAGAAGGTCTACGTGCAGCATCTCATGCTCCAGCAGGCGCGCTGGCCTCTTGAGCCCACACACCACGCATGTCCTAGGCATTTGCAGATCGGCTACCTGGCCACTGTGTCCAGCATCCCCTCCCTTACTTTGACACCTCAGCTCCTGCTGTCGCAGGCGGAGGCGCTGCAGCCGATCGTTGCCGACCCACGTGCTTACCTGTTTGTGTGCGGCGACGGCGCCGGCATGGCCAAGGACGTGCACGCAGCCCTGCTGCAGATCCTACAGCATAGCGGCCGGATGACTGCAGAGGCCGCGGCTGCCCACCTGGCTGACATGACCAAGGCCGGGCACTATGTGCGTGACATCTGGTCCTAGGCTGTGCTCGCAGAGCTCAATTTTGGCGAGTGCTAAACGCGGAATCGTTACATTTCCTGCCTCAGCTGCCGGCAGGCTGTGATCGGCGCGCCATCAAATCCCAGACTTTCTGCTCTCTATTGTGTTGCATGCTATAGCACTTGGCAAACAGCATATATGCTTCTATCACAAGACCACAGGCAGACAAGCGGCGCTGTGCTGCATGGCCAGTCAGTTTGCGGCTCGCAGAGCAGCTGGCAAATCACAGATCACTCTTGAAAGGAAGGAATGGCAAAACAAGCAAGGTGCAGTCGTCCCAGCAAGCCGAGGCTTCCATTGTTGTTGTGCCGCCCACCAGCGCATCCACGCGGTCGCCAGTGCTCTGCTGCATCGGAGCCTGTGACGCATAGCCGAGGCAATGCGAGTTTAAGCACGCGGCACATCTGCAGCACTATGATGCAAGGCAAGACCTGCCGCGTCAGTTATGCGGCTGGCACGGCAGGTTGGCTTGCAAGACAGCGCCCACCTTGCAGCGCGCAGAGGCATGGAAGCAGCTCTCCACCAGGGTGCACTTGATATGGTTGCAATCCGCGCAGCACGGCCGGAGGTCGCCCTCCGTGTAGGGAAGCAAGGTGCGCTTCCTGTCGATCCCGTGGCCAGGGCTGCCGCAGAACGCGCAGGGCTCCTGCGTTCCCTTCAGGATGTCAGGCGGGGGAGCGATGTGAGCCGGGTGGGGGCACATTGATATGCACTGGTAGCAGGATCCTGGTTGTGTTGTTGCAGGGCATGATGAGGGGGCCAGGTAGCAGCGCTTGCGCCTCCCGCGTACTGTCCAAATGCCGCTGCCGCCGGCTGCATTGCAGCGGCATGGTTTGACCCATCAATTCAGCATCGCTGAGTGTGTCTGTGGCATCAGGCAAGGCGCAGCCTGCTGGGCGCACAGCGGGCTGCTTGCTTGAGAGACGGCGCCCACCTGGTAGAAAGTGGCCACGCGCCAGACGCGTGGGACGAAGACCGGCTCGTCCAGAATGCACTTGATGTGGTTGCACTCCGCGCTGCAGGGTTGCGCGTTGTAGGGCAGCCTGCTGTCCCGCCGATCGACCCCGCTGACCGGCTGCCGCAGTAGGCGCAGGGTTGCTGCTGCTGGAGCTGCGCCCGGTGCGAGGCTGACAGCTTGCCCTTCTCGGCATGCGCCTTCATTCATATCTGGCGTGTGGTGCAGGCCATCTGGCGCATGCCCATCTGCAGCCGTCACGCACGCCGTCGGCGACAGCGCGCTCTGCCAGCAACGCTACGGCAGCCGGGCGCAGGCGCACCAGCTGGGCTGGGACGCCACGGTCAGCGATGATGACTATGCAGCGCTTGAAAACGAAGGCGGCGCAGAAGTCTGCCTTCATGTTGTTGCATGGCCAGCAGGCTGGCACCACGTTGCCCTCTACGTAGCCCAGACGCGCGACGATCTTATTCTTGATCTTGACGGCGTTGAGGCCCTCCCATGGGTGCTGCAAGCAGCGCCGCTACATCAGTCAGCGAGCCACACGCTCAGATCATCAGTGTGACATGTGCGAGGCAAAGCTGTGGACAAAATTGAGCTTTTTGCGCCAGGTTGCCGGGCTCACGGGCATGCTGGTCAGCTGTGCAAGGCATCATGTCGTCAAACTGCTTTGCATGTCGCTGGACTCGAACCCAGAGCATGAATGGAACGAAAGCAGCCTGCCCGGCCGCCCTGACCCAGCAGCAGGGTGCGGCAGGCGCGCTGTGGCGAGTCAGGCTGCCGTTGAACAAAAGTTTAATGCTGCTTCATGAAGAAGACCGCAGCGCCCCCAGAATGCCAGCATTGGAGGCGGCGGCGGCGGCGGTGGCGCACCGGAGCGTCCAGCGCGGGGAGTGAAGGAGGCGAGGAGGCAGGCGCAGCAGTCGGCCGCCTGCTCGTGGCCAATGTGGGGTAAGTCAGCAGCCAATGAAGGCATCAGAAGCCGAGGCAGGGACTCGGAAAGTTACACTGAGGCCGGAACGAGTCTGGGAAGCGGACCGCGCCGGAGCATACGGGTTGTCAGCGCGCCTAGGGCGCGGCGCCGCACAGCGGGGGCCGCCGCGGGCTGCTGCGCCTCGGCCGGGCGGAAAAGAAAGCGGCGGCGGCCACCTCGGCGGCCGCGCCTGCGCCTTGGCCCTCAAAAGGGGCGGCCGCCGAGGCAGTTGCAGCCGGGAGATGAAGGCCACAGGAGAGGCACGGCATAGGGATCCGGCTTGGAATGGAGCTAGGTCGGCATGTTCAGGGCCGCATTCCCAGCCTGTTGTTGGCTGTTCACTGAAGAGCTTTTTTTTTGCGCTGAGGTCGAGCAATCAGCTCCCCCTGTTCTCGCAATGAGATTGGAAGGCGGTGGTAATGCCTGCATTTTTCTCTTGTCGCCTGCTGGCCCCACTGTTTGGCAATGCGGAATCACTAACATTCTTGCCTTCTTGGCGTTCAAGCCTCTTGCCAGCAGTTGGCAGGGCTGTGGGCATCGCCATCAGAGCCCAGGGCTCGGCCTATCCGCTCTCAGTCGTTTCGCAAACTGCACCATTCAGCAAGGAGCACTGGACACTTCTGTAAAAAGCAATGCAGGCGAACGAGGGGCGCTGTGCTGCGTGGCCAGTCTATTTGCCACGCACAAAGCAGCTAGCGAGCGAAAGACGGCACCAGAGCATTAGGCCTAATCAGCCAATAAGAAAACAAAATCGCAATATCTGCGGAAAAGGCCTGCCAAACGCAAGCATCGGTGGCTGGACCCCTGGAGCATGATGCTGCCTAGAGCCGACACCTGTCGTTGGGTCACAGCAGCAGTGGTCAGCCCGTCGCCCGATGCAGGCTGCCGTGCACGGAGTGCCGGGCGCCCGAAGCTGCCGCAGCCTCCGCCGCGGCCTCAGCGCAGCGCGCCGCCTCCGTGCACATGTCCAGCACCTGCAGAACCGCAGCCTCAGGCCGGGCAGCCTCTGTGCAGTCAGGGAGCGGGCAGGCCCCCCCTCCCCCGGGCATGCAGCGCTGCCTCCGAGCGAGCGGCGGGGAGGCGGGGGGCGCGCCTCTGCCCGTTCGTCCTCCAGCTCGATGCTGTACTCGCCCTCCACGCCCTGCGCCATCGCAATCACCGGCCGCCCCTCCACCCAGCGGCCTGCGCCCGCGCAGCAGCCAGGCCGCTTCAGACACAGAAGCTGCTTCGGGGCCTCGCAGCCGCAGGTCTAGAGTGGGGCGTCGCTGCAGACAGCCGCGCAGGCAACAGTCTGCAGCTGCGCTTGTCCTCTCTACGCGGCAGTCGGAGGAAGGAGGCTGCACCGGCGACGCGGCCCTCGCCCGCCCGCGAGACCACGCCCCAGCCGTGCGGCCGCCCGCGCATCCACTGGCCGGCAAACACGGCCCCTCGCGGCCGCGCATACTGCCCGATGCCGTAACCCGACGGCCGCCGCCGCCTGCTGAGCTCGCCGGCGAAGCGGTCGCCGTTGCTGTAGTCCAGCACGCCCGCCTCCTCCCAGAAGGGGCGCACGCCGCCGTCCTCGACGGCAAAGGTGCCGCTCTCCAGCAGCCGGCTGTGTGTGTCCACGATGCCCTGCGGCAGGCGGCAGCCCGCTGCGTTACGTTACGTGTTGTTGCATCTTGTTACGTCTGCCCCTGCCAGCAGCTCGGTGTCGGGCCCAGCAGCCTGCCTCGTGATGGGGCAGAGAGGGGGACGTGCCCGGCTGTTGGGGGCGACGACTCGGTCCGTGAGTGCCACGTCCTGCGCGGGCGGCGCCACCGGCTTGTCCGCGGCGGCCGCCTCCGCCGCAGGCAGCCGCCGCCGCCGCGCGACCGCGAGCGCTGCCAGGATCGCGGCCGCGAGGCCCGCCGCGCCTAGCACGGCGGCCAGCGCGAGCGCGGCGGCGCGCCACGCGCCGATGGAGCTGCCCTTGGCGATGGGGACGGCAGGCGGCGGCGGCGGCGGCAGCTCGCCGTCCAGGCCAAAGGGGGCCGGCAGCGGCCCGCGCGCGTCGTTGCCGTCCTGCTCGTACCAGTTGCGGATGGTTGTGCCGACCGCGTCGGTCAGCGCGATGCCAATATTGATGAAATTGACATTGTTGGCCGTCACCTGCAGCCGTACCTGTCTGGCTTCAGACCCTTCCCTGGCGGCTCGGGGGGACCCGGCCCCCCCGCGGCAGCTGCGCGCCTTGCTGATGAGCAGCGCCGAGATCAGGCCCTCGCGCGTCCACATGGCGGAGCCGGACTGGCCGGTCGTCGCGATGCAGGTGTGCCGGAACAGGTTGTTGCACGCCTGCAGGCGGCGCCAGGCTGTCGGGCGCCCCCTCGCAGGCCTGGCTGAGGCAGCGAGGCAGCCACGTTGGGGAGGAAGAGCCCCGCACGTCGTAGGCGCAGAGGCTGACGTTGGCGAAGAGGGGCCCGTTGAGGGTGGAGTAGGAGATGATGGTGCCGTTGCAGGTCGCCTGCCACATGCTGCCGCTCGGCTCCTCCTGGGGGTAGCCCGACGTGGTCAGCGAGGCGTTGATGCTGTACCCGATCGGCAGCGGCACCGACAGGTTGTAGTAGACGGGCACGGCCGCGTCCTCGGACAGCGTGACGAGCGCAAAGTCATTGTTCATCGCCACCAGCGTGTAGTCCTCCTGCGGAGCATGGGCGCGGTCAATGTTGCTGCTGCAGAGAGGGGGCCTGGGGCCGGCAGGGAGCAGCCAGATGGGAGCCGCAGGAAGCTTGAAGCTTGAAGCTGGGCAGGCAGAGCCGGCAAACTCGGTCGGCAGTGTGGGCCGGCATTGCCAGTGGCAGCGGCAGAGCCCGCGGTGGCAAGGACAAGCTGCAGGGCCGCCAGGCTGCTGGAAAGGGGTTGCCAAAAAGCGCTGGCCTGCATCGCAAAGGCGGACTGGATGCGCGCATAGCTCCAGCTGACGGTGCCGTACGGCTCGGCGCTGACGTTCTGCGCCTGCGCATAGGTGATTGAGGCGACAAACTGGCGGTTGCCGGTGATATCAAACACGCAGTGCGCCGCCGTGATCACGTGCCGCCGCCCAATCAGCGTGCCCGTGCACTCCAGCGCCCTGCGGCCGGGCTTGGAGTGAGAGGCAGCGAGAGACGGCCGGCACAGCCGAGCTGCTGAGAAGGGGCTGGGTGCTCACACAGCCTCGCCCTGTATGCGCCCCAGCAGGCGCCCGATCGGGAGGTAGGGCTGCGAGAGGGAGTCGTTGACCGGCACCCGGCTGCCCGGGATGCAGCCGATGCAGGTCTGGTTGGAGCCGGCGTCGTCGTCCGACAGCGGGATGGCCTGCACCACAGCCACCTGAGACCCCCCATCCGACAGGGGCATCTGCAGCTGCTAGATCCATGTGTGGACTGACCGTCATCTCCTCAAGAACGCTGCGGCCAGGCCGGTTGGCGACGATCTCGTGCGGCTCACAGGCCCTGCATCCCAGGCCACAGATGTTGGCAGCTATGGCGGTGTCTGCGCCTCAGAGCGTGACAGGACAGTGGTATGGTATTGCATAGCCCGCCGGGCTATGTCACGGCAGGGCCCGCTTGCGCCGTCCCGGGACATGCATGTGCCGGGACAAGCGAGCAATTTCCGGGAGGCAAAAGCAACTCGGCCAGAGCAAGGACAATTACGGCATCACGGCTTGCCTGTCCTCCCTGTAGACCGCACCGTCTGCTGCCACCAGCAACGTCCCGCAGAGCTCCTCCCTGGCCAGCAGTTCTCGCATGCGAGTGCGGCCGACCGAGGCGTCGAGGCCGCTCAGACGGCGGTAGCCGGCCGGGATCGAGATCCAGTCCTCTGCCCCGACCAGCGCCAGCGCAAGGCCGGCGAGCAGCCCCACCAGCCGTGCCGGCGGACCGCTGCGCCGCATTGGGATCGCGGCGATGGGCAGCTCAAGCGAAGGTGTTGGGCGCCCGCTTGCTGACAGCCCGAGCCACCATCTTCCGGGGCGGGAGCCGGAGGCGGAGGAAGGTGGGAGTTGGATCACCAGTGGCCGTTTGTTTCAAAACCTGGCCTGAGCGCGATCCGCCCCCTGCTCGATGCGCTCGCTGCCGACCGCCCCTTGCGACGGTTGGTTCAGAAAGGATATAGGTTTCAGGCCTTGAAACGTGTTCTCCCATCAGCTGAGCTGGTCGCTACGCACACATCGAGTCCCATCAGTCGGCGCATCAGCCGGCGCACTCACGACACTGCAGCCGCTTGGGGCACAAGTCCTATCATAAAAGAGCATTTTCCACTGCACGGCAGCGCCGCGCCGGCCGGCAGTTTCCTCAGAAAGCAGCAACTCACACACAAAAAGCAGGGGGGGTTGCTGCGCCCGGACAGCGCAGCCCTCGCGCACAAAAGTCCGGACGCCGCCGGTTCCAACTGCTACCAGCGATTTTCTCGGGGGCGCGGGCGCCGCCGCAGCCGCGCACAGACGTGCACGCCCCTCAACGTGGCGAAAGGAAAAATGGGGAGCGCGGTGGTGCCTGCGATCCTCTCGGGGCCACACTAGAACTCCCATATCTGACTGGCCAAAGCAGCGCAGCAGCAGAAGCAGAGGAGAGAGTGGCCGCAGCGGGCCGGCTGGCAACCGGCCTCACGGCATGATCTCCAGCAGGCCATCCACCCGGCTGGTGAACGGCACCTGCGACGCGCGCAGCCAGTCCTCGACCGCGGCCGGCAGCCGCGCGGGCGTCCGGCTGCCCTGCAGCCAAGCAGGACCAGCCCGCGACTCAGCGCCAGTCCGTGGCTTGCGAGCAGCGGAATGCAGGGGACCAGGCCTGCCCAGCCACGGTGGCAGCTGTGCTCCCGTTCGGCTCGCCATGCAGGGTCCGTGCTCGCGACCTAGCCGCATGCAGCTCGCTTGCAGCGTGTGACATCACAACCCCCCAAAACCAGGAGCGCGCTGCCAGCCGGCCGGGGGAGGGTGCGGGCACCTGCGTGTGGCGGCCGGTGCCGACGAGCACGCTGAGGCGGCGGGGGGACGCGCGGCTGCCGCGCGCGCGTGCCTTCTGCGCCTCGCCGACTTCGCGCTCGAGCACCGCGAGCGCCTCGCTCACGTGCAGGCCGTGCAGGTCCAGCAGGCCGCCCGAGCCCGGCCGCCGGCCTGCGAGGCAGGGGAACGGCGGTCAGGCGCGCGCTGACTCACCGTTCCAGAGCGCTGCTGCCGCGCGGCGATGCCAGCATGCCTGTGTCAGCAGCGTGACGAGGCATGCCAGTCTCACGAGGTGGCAGATGCGCCCGCCGAGTATGCAGTGATTGCAGCAGCCGGGCCGGCAGGCTGGGAGAGGGGGCGCGCCGGCGGTCGGGTTGCGGTGCTTGTAGATCGCCTGGCTGGCGCGCACGTGCGCGGCCTTCATCAGCTCGCTCTGCTGCCGCCCCTTGGCGCCCAGCTCCTTGGCCAGCGCCTTGTCGCCCGCCAGGAAGGCCTTGGTCGCCTGCGGGCCGACCCCCACCGCCGGTCAGGCGGCACTACACGGTGCTGACAGTGCAAGCTGCGACGGCCAAAGCTGCTGCGCGGGGAAGCACGCAAGTGAGGCTGTGATGCTTCGGCCGGCGGGCAGGCCTCACCTCCTGGAAGAAGGCGTTGCGCGCGCGGGCGTGGTCCCGCGCCTCCGCCCGCGCGTCGGCGTACAGACTGGACACCGCCCCGCCTGCGGGCGCCGCCAGCCGGCTCGTGTCAGCCGAGCCTGAGGTGCCAGCCCTGCCACCCAGCCTCCTCCACGCGCAGAGCACTGAGGCGACAGCAGGCGCTGCGCATCGAGCCTGCAGGCGCACATGCCGGTTGTGGCAGGCGAGGGGCGCACCGGTCTCGACCCAGGGCACCGGCTCACTCGGAGAGTGCGGCGCGGCCGCCGCCGACGCGTGCCCGTTGGCAGCGGGCTTGGCTGGTGCCGGTGCCGGCTCCGGCTGCGGCGGCGCGCTGCTGCGCACGGCGGCGGCAAAGCCGCCCTTGGCGGTGGGCGCGGGCGCGGGCGGCTGCGGCTCGGCGGCGGCCTCGGAGAGCGAGGGAAAGTTCTGGTCGTTCAGCTCGGGCGCCTCCTGCAGGAGCCAGGTTCTCATGAGCAGAGGGGGGGGGGAAGGCAATGTCTGCAGGCAAAGCAGAGCGATGCAGCCTCGGGGTGCAGGAACGGGGCTGAAAGCCAGCCTCTTAAGGCAATCACAAACGGCTAACTGGCTCCCCCGTTGCCCGGCGGCAGGCTCCCCGTCCAGAAGCACGCTGCCCGCATGCCCCCCAGCAGCTCGCCGCAGCCATGCAGGGGTCCACCCAGGCAGGGAAGCCGGGCGGCACCTGGCCGTTCGCCGACAGCGCCCCCTCGTTCTCGGCCTCGAGCTGCGCGAGCATGTCGAGCGCCGTCGCCAGGTCGCCGCCGTGCAGCTCCAGCATCTCCTGGCACGCCTCGCGCCCAAAGCCGAACTGGCCGTCCAGCACCTCGGCCGCGGCGGACTGCCAGCCGCGGGACTCGGGGCGCCGGCGCTCGCCGGCGGCGCCGCCGCTGCGCCACGCAGGGGCAGAGCCTCAGCGTCCTGAGCACCGCCGGGGCACCTCTCTGGGTCTGATGGGCGACAGCCTCCAGGCAGCCGAGTGGCTCGCTGCGTTGCTGCACAGCTGTAGCGTCGAGTGTGCGCCGCAGCTTGCAGGTGCAGCCGCACAGGCCCCCTTCCCCCGTTGGACGCAGCGCTGCCGGGGTGAGCCCTGCGGGGCATGGAGGCTGAGCAGGTGCACGCAGCGAAGGCAGGCAGGCGCACCGCTTGGCGCCGCGGCCGGGCTTGCGCTGGCGGCCGCCGTCCTGCGAGCCGTAGCCGGCGCCCTGCTCGCCCTGCCAGTAGGCCTGCCACTGGCCAGTCTCGGCGTCCCAGTAGACCCAGGTGCCGTCCGGCTGCAGGCGGCGCGAGGCGGCGGGGACTCAGACACCCGCTTCCACCGCCTCCGCAGCCGGCAGGGCAGCCAGGAAGCGGCAGGCGCCAGCAGGGCACGATGTGACCGCTGCCCAGACTTGCATGCAGCCACAAAAAGGGGGCCCAGGCGAGGGGGGCTCCAGCTTGCCTGCTGATAGTACTGCATGCCGTCCGCGCCGGCGTAAGCAGCATAGGCGGCCGGATCGTACGCGCCGTACTCGCCCCAGTCCTCCCCCCACTGCTCCTGCAGCGCACGCATGCGCCCCTCCGCTTCAGTCTGGCGCCCCTGCAAGATCCCAGTGTGGTCTGCGCCTGGAGGCCCCAACAGGCGTGGCATCACAGCCTGCCAGGCTCTGCAGCAGTCCCTGACTGCAGGACCGACCTGCTCCGGGTACTGCTCCTCGGCTGCGGCGGCGCTGCCGTCCGCGTGCCCCGGCCACTCCGCCTCGGCGCCGAGCAGGTTGGGCGTCGCGGTCAGGCTCTCCGGCAGGTCGCCAAACCGCAGCGGCTCCATCGGCGGCGGCGGCGGCGGCGTGGCGGTCACGGAAGCCGCGGGCAAGCCGGAGGGCACAAAGGCGGCGGCGTTGACGTTGAGGCCGCCGCCGCTGCCGCTGCCGCCCAGGCTGAGGCTGCGCGCGCCGTTGCTGCTCCTGCAGAGCGGCATGCGTGGGGCTCGTCGCGGGCGCAGGTGGGCATGCCATGCTGCGAAAAGGCCGGCAGCGGTGTCGGCTGCTGTGACTGGACATGCGACTCTTGGCCAGAGCTCCACAGGAATTCTGCTGTTCTTGGAGTTGATGATGAACGCAGGCCAGGCTCCACAGTTCTGTTCCTGTGCTCCGCATGCAGCCTGCATGGCTCAGAGGGAAGAAAATGCGGGGGATGAGGGCACCTAGGGGTGGCCTGGCGGGACGAGTCGCCGCTGGGAATGAAGGGCTCCGACTCGGCCTTCAGGCTGGAGCCGCTCGCCTTGGAGGTGATGGCCGGCTGCTGCTGCTGCTGCTGGTCCACTACAGCCTGCTCCTGCTCGGCTGTGCCATTGGAGCGGGCGGGCGCCGCCTCCTCGCTGCCGGCGCCTGCAGTACCGACAACTGGGGCGGCTCAGCAGCACTGGTCGCGTGGCATCAGAGACCGCGTTGTGAGCCTGCGGCAGCTTGGCCAGGGCTGCTGCTATGCATGCTGAAGGGTGGGCGCACTCTGCTGCGGCTCGGGAGCGCGGCTGTCGGCAGTGTGGCTCGTGCCGTTGGGCACCGCCGCGGCTGGCAGCTCCGCATGCGAGGCGCCGTTGCAGGCCTCCTTGGCCTTGGGCTCCTGCGGCATGGGTGGGCGCCCGCGTCAGCGGGCCGCACCGGCCCAAAAACCCCCAGGCAGGGCGCATCGCAGGGGAAGTGTGCAGGGGGCGCGCCTTGCCAGGGCCCGACGAGGGCGTGGCCTCCCGACCAAAGTGCAGCCCGCCGCCGTTTGCGAGCTTGGGGGAGTCGCCGTCGACGGAGCTGGCGGCGCTGTGGCCATGGCCTAGCCCGTTGGGCGACGGCTCGCCCGGGGCGTCCGAGCAGCTGCTGGCGGTGCTCAGCGAGCGCTGGATGACCGGGAAGGACTTTGGGAAGGCGGACGCGGAGTGGGCGGGGTCCTGGCAGGCCCCCGCCGCCGGCGCATGCGCCGGCTCGGCGTCGCTGCTCGCCACCATGTGCGGCGCTGCGCGTCCGTGGCTGCGGCTAGGACTCCCGCGACGGCGGCCGGTCGACGGCGTAGATGCGGTTGAAGATGCGCTTGAGCGCCGGGCGGACGCCGGAGAAGACGGTGTCCGGGCCCCAGTCGTGCAGCAGCAGCGCGGCGAGCGAGATGCTGGTCACCACAGCTGTGGCAGCCTTCACGCGCAGCTGGCTAGGCGAGGGCGGCTCCTCTCGCATGCCCGGCCACCATGGCCTGCAAGACGCGTCGCCGAGTGGTACATCAGGCCTTGATGCCCGGCTGCAGTCTCGGGATTGGCCGCCGCACCGCCGCGCTAAGGTTGGGGCGCGGCAGGCGGCGGCGGTGGCCGGTGCGAGCGCGGCCGCAATCGGGACAGATCAGTGCAAGGCAGGGCGTGTGGGACGCGCAGGTTGCAGGGCAGTGGCGGCGCGGGCGCCGCAGAGATAGTGGAACGGTGATAGCAAACAGGCGGCGAGAGCGCCCGGCGCGGCGTTTTGCGGCTGACCTGCTGTACCGGCGAGTCCTCGCGCCACCTGCATCACATCCGGTTGCCCTCAGCCCGCTGGCGCGCAACGGCTCGCGTGTGTCGGGGGCAACGGGCATTGCGCAGGTGTCGGGGCCCCATCGGCGCAGGGCGGCGGCATTTTCCGCCGTGCAATGCAGTCTTTCCGTGCATTCAATGGTGTCAGGCAGGCGAGGCGGCTGGGGGGCGCGGCCGCCGGCAGGCCGGGTGAGAGGCGGCGCATGAGCTACATACCTGCTTTTCTTCTCCACCTGCTCGCGTCGCTTGTCCCTTACTGCTGCTTGTGCTTTGGGCCGGGCCTCCGCTTGGCAGAGGAGGAGAAAGGGTCTGCTGCCGGCGCTCGGCAACTGCCTGCGTTATATTGTTTCGAGCAGAAAGCAGGATACTCTGCACCGATTTAGCGACTGCCTTTACACAAGAACGAGAACAGCCCCAAGCTAGTCGGATCATGCAGCCAAGCGAGCTGGCTTTCTCGCATCAACATCTTCCACTTCCACCTCGGCCCGCTCCGCGAGCGCCGCCTGCGGCATCCACCAGCCGCCGCTCAACGCCTCGCCCAAGGGTGCACAAAGCCATGCGCCGGATGCTGCGGGCCGCACCTTGACGAGCTCGCGCCGGCGCGCCTTCTGCTCGCGGATCTCGGCGTGCTTGGCCTTGAGCCGCGCGAGGCGGCGTGCCCGCTTGGCCGCTCGGCCGGGCCCGCGCCCGGAGCGCATCGCGTCCTTCAGTCGCTCCAGGTCGGCCGGGTCGGCGGCCTCGTGCCAGGCGCGATAGTGCCCGGCCGCCCGCCGCGGGCGCACAAAGCGGGGCGCGGCGATGCACTCCGCGCAGCAGCAGCCCTTCAGCTCCGCCTGCGGCCATGCGAGGCAGTTTAGCCATTGCACACCCAGTGATCGAGCCAGACGCCCGTCTGGGCGGGCCGCGCCTGGCAGGAGGGGCAGGCGAGGAAGAGGCGGTTGCAGTCGACGTTGGCGCAGTTGAGGTGCGGCAGCGAGGCGGGCGCGCCGCAGCAGCGGCAGGGCGCGGCTGCCTGCAGCTTCGCGTCGCGCAGCACCGGGCCGTCTGCGGCGCAGCAGGCCGCTCAGCTGCTGCAGACCGGCAGGCAGCCGCTGCGGCGCCACGAAAGCGGCGCATTCCGAGCTGCGAGTCTCACGACAGGGGGGGGGGGGGGGGGCAGGCGGGGCGGCGGACCGGGCGCGAGCGCCATGCGGTCGTCAAAGGTGAAGAGGGAGCCGCGCCACTCGCCGGAGCCCATCTCGCGCAGGTAGGCCGCGACGCCGCCCTGCAGCGTGTACAGGTTGGTGTAGCCGCGCCGGCGCAGCGCCGCCGAGTAGACGTCGCAGCGGATGCCGCCGGTGCAGTACATCAGCACGGGCGCGTCCTTGGGCGCGGCCGCCAGCGGGCCGGGCGGCGCGTCTGTCGGCGTCTCGCGGAACTGCTCCTGCACAGGCGGGCAGGGCGGCCGGTCGGCGCCGCAGCAGGGGATGGGTTTCGCTGCTCGCTTCGAGCCTGATGCGATGCACTGCTTGTCGAGTGCATTCGCCGGCTTCTGCCGAGCAGCAGCACCAAGGCGAGGAGGGCAGCCGGTCAGGGCTTCGGTTTGCTGCAAAGGAACCTTGATTCACACTGATTCAAGTCGAGAACGGAATGTGGCATGCTGAGCGTGTGTGGGTGCGGCAGCAGGCTCCTCCCGAGCAGCACTCGCGCCCGGCCTGTCTCCAACTGGAAGGGTGGTCAGACGAGCGAGCGGCGGACAGCAAGCATCAACGGGCGGCTGCAAAGAGGAGGCGGACCTCGGCTGGCCGCTCGGCGCCGGCAAAGTGGCCGGCATCCCACTCGTACGCGTTCCGCACGTCCAGCAGCACCGGCTTGGCGGCCGTGTCCGAGGACTTGGCAGTCTGCAGCAGCTCGTGCCACTCCCGCGGCGCCAGCGGCTTTGCGCGCGCCTGCACGGCGACCAACACGCTGTGTGGGCTGGGAGTGGGAGGGGGCAGGGTCGGCTGCGGGGGCCTGGCCAGGCGGGGGGCGGGCCTGCGGGTCAGTGAGCGGCAGCTCCTGCGTGCCGCCGGCCAGCTGCACCAGGTTCTCGCGCAGCTTCAGGCGCAGGCGCGGGAACTGGTGGCGGTCCGTCGGGTCGGACGTCCACCGCAGGCCCTGCAGCGGGTGTCCTGGGGGGTGAGCGCCGGCTGCACCTGCCGGCGGGCAGTGCCACACGGCCGCAGCTGCGGCAGGCCGCTGCCGGCGCACCTCAAAGCCCGGCTGGCCAGCCACCCACTCGGCGTAGGCGTGCGCGTCCGCAGTCGGCCCGCTCAGCTGCGCGTTGATGCCCTGCGCTGCGATGTAGATGCGGCCGAGCACGTCCCGCCCGCGCAGCCACTCGCGGTGCGCCCGCAGCACGCTGGTCGGCCGCGGCAGCGGCGTCAGGTGGTAAAAGTTGACGACGCAAAAGTCGCTGCAGCCGCTGCTGGACGCCTCAGCCGCCTCGCCAGCTTGCTGCTCCACCTGGGCTCCCTCTTCCAGCAGGGTGGCCGGCTGCAGCCCTTCCACCGTCGCCCGCGCGGCGAGCAGCAGCCCGCGGGTCTGGGTCGCCGGCCCAGGCGGCGAGCACTGCAGCGCGGACGGGCGGCGGGGCCAGCATTGTTGCGCCGGCATGGCCGCCAGGGCGCAACACCGCGGCTGCTGCAGCCATCGCCGCAGGGCGCCGCGCAGCAGCTGGCGGTCCAGCATGCTGTGGCGCCTCTGCTCTCGCAAAAGCCGAACAAGAGCTTGCAGATGCGATCGGAATTTGCGATTGCTGCCTTCAGTCAGAGCACTGCACAGCTGGAAGACGCCTGACTGATAATGCACGGCGTGTGTTGAACGGCGAAGCTGTAAAGGCGTAGGGATTGGAGAGACGGTTTTTGAAGTGAACTCATCTCGGTGAATTCAGCTCGAAAGCCATTCTTCCCCCCCGCAGCGCGCCTGCTGCTGATCGGCCTTGCAGCCCTGGCCGTCCGGGGGCTCCTTTCGCAGGAGGGAGCACGCAGCTGGTCGCTGCCCTTGCGCGTGGGGCGGCCGGACCAGCTCGCCGTTCGTCGAGCCTGCAGCAGGCGCGTGCGGACGACGAGTGGCGCCCAGGCATGGGCCTGGGCGCGGACGAGGGCAAGGCCCCGCGCAAGCGCCTGGCCACGAGAACGATGTTGAAAGCGGTCCTTGGCGTTGCCGCACTCGCTCTCCTTCCGTACGGCCTGCTGGTGCTGCTGTCACCGGCGTGGCGCGCGATAGAGGCGCCCATCCCGGAGGCCGGCCGCGTGCTGCTCGTCACCGCGCACCCAGACGACGAGACGGTCTTCTTTGCGCCGGCCATCACCGCGCTGCACGCGACGGGCAGCGAGGTCTACCTGCTTTGCCTGACCACTGGTGCGCCCCGATCGCTCGAATCCCGGGCCGTATCGCCAGTGCCGCGCCGCGCCCGCGGCCTCGGTCGGCCCTTCTTGCCCGTGATGCGCCAAGCGTCGCGCCGCCTTCTGCTTGCGGCACGCCGGCCCGGCAATGTTGTCTTTTATGCCCTGCGACACTGCTCGCGTAGGAACATTGGGCGCCGCGCTCACGGGTGCATATGGCATTGACGCATCGATCCGCACATGCAGGCAATGCCCACGGCAAGGGCAAGCTGCGCGAGGCGGAGCTGCAGCAGGCGGCGGCGGCACTGCAGGCGCGCTGCCCAGTGATATCGATCGGCAAGAAACAGGCGGCCGCCCGATCGCTCACCTGCGCCCGACTGGGAACCGACCGCAACTGCCGCCCCGCTGCAGATCGATGGCGCGCACCTGAGCGTCAAAGACGAGGAGCAGCGGCTGCCCGACAGCAAGTCCCTGGACTGGGACCAGCCGTTCGCGCAGTCACTCATTCAGGCAGCAGTCCAGACGTGGCGGATACAGACGGCACGCCCCCCGGCCGGCCTGGCCGCCGCACCCCGCTGCCGCCGCCCAGCTGGTGATTCTGAGGACCTAACACGCCTGCAGATCATAACGTTTGACCGCGGCGGGGTGACCGGGCACCGCAATCACCAGTCCTGCTGGCAGGCGGTCAGGTGGGCAGCCCCCTGGAGGTGTCCCATGCCACGGCCATGCACCGCACAGGGGACGTGGCGGTGAGCCCCGGCCGCCGCGAGCAGGGAGTTTGTGAGCAACTGCAAGGGCGGGCTGTGCCCCGACGCCTGGTCCCTCATCTCGATCGGCAAGTGGCGGCAGTACAGCCTGATGTTCGACGACCCGCACCACGGGCACCACCAGAAGGCGGCCTCCGCCTGCTACGTCACGCGCAGTCTCTACCAAACCTTCCACGCGATGTACCACCACCGCACGCAGTGGCGCTGGCGCGTCCCCTGCCTCCAGTCAGGAAACCGCGGCGGCACCACTGGCCCAGCACCTCCAAATCCAGCCGCTCCAGCGTGTCTCAAAATCGGCTCAGGAGCCAAGGCAACAGCGCCCGTTGGCCCCTCACACTGCTTCCCTCAGCAGAGCCTCCGCATGCACCCCGCAGGTGGTCGCACGTGCTCTTCACGCGCTACACATACGTCAACAAGCTGCGGCAGGTTGTGCCCAGCCGGCCGGCGGTCGCGCTCACCTGATTCCGGAAGTAAGGAAGGCTTGCTATGCGGCCAGTGGTCGCCCTCTGGAGCCGGTTGGCTAGCTTATTGATTTCTTGGCTGCTTATGGCCGACTCTGTGGAGGCCTTGCGCAGTTGCTGTAGGGATAGATTGTGGAGCTGCTCGGCTGGCTCCGGCGCGCCGTGGCATGCTATTTGGCCACCGCCTCGCCCAGCGGAACTCGTTGGAAGCGGTGGAGTGTGAACGAATGCTGCCACGGTGCCCAGCTGTCGGCACAGCAGCCGGAGGTCGACTGAGCAGTGTGCCAGGTGCTGGTGCCGTGCCAGGTGGAGGCATTTCATTGTTGGGGGGTTTGCCGACCATAAAAAACCAAACACAACCCGCACATGGCGCACACATGCAGTTCTCGAACGTGACGCCTGAGTCGGGCTACCCAGTCGTCGAGCTATACACGACATCCACGGGGCACAGCGTCAAAGTGAAAAAGGATTGCAATCGGTTGCGCGACCTGCTGAACGCGAAAAAGGTGCCGTTCGTGGAGGTGAGTGACTTCTGAGAGAGTCTGCGTTGACCCTCAGACGGACGGTGACGTTTTTGGTTGGATGGCTGGGCCATGCGAGTAAATGGCAGCCTTGCCGGCGTGCGAGCTGCGAGCGGGTCTCTGCATCCGCAGCCTTACCTTTTCATATGTTTATCTGCTACCTGCTCTGCCTTGCTTGAAAGCAGCCCCCCTGAATGGTGGTCCCCTCTGGGACGCAGATTGACCTGGCACTGCACTTGTGGCGCCGGCTGGGCATGCTGAAGGTCAGCAATGGCAACTCAATACTGCCGCAGCTTCACGCCAACGGCCAGGCGCGCTTCTGGTAGCCGAGTGAGCTCCGAGTTCCCCAAGCCCTCTGTGTCCAGCTGCGCCTGACTGCGACAGGCTGCCTGCAGTTTGTGGGTGATCTGGAGACTGTGCAGGAGTTGGAGGACTTTGGCGAGCTGAACGATGCACTCAAGCCGACGCCGGAGGGGTGCGTGGCCTTGCCTGTGACACGACCAACCGGCGAGGGCGGCTCAGTGTTTCGAACACACACGCTGCTTGCTTGTTTGCAGGCTGCAGCGGCTGGACCGCATCACCCTGGCTGGCATCGAGGCTGCGCTCAGCCAACGCGAGCCAAGCCAGGACACGGACTCTGAGGAGGCGTCCGAAGCTGAGGCGGCGGAGGAGGGCTCGCAGTCGCAGCTTGGTGCGGGGACTGCTCGCTGCCGCCTCTGCTTGCAGTCAGAGAGACGGCTGGCAGCCCGGACGCTGAGATCTGCACTGGCCGTGCAGAGGATGGCAGCCAGCGGGAGGGCAGCAGCGAGGCAAGCGAAGCGGATGGAAGAAGCAGTGACGCCGTGGATGCAGCGCTCGACGGGCCTGAGGCAGAGTCCAGCGAGGGTGCAGGCGGCCCGCACAGCGAGGCAGCCGGCAGCGCCGCAGACACGCCGCGGGCCGAAGCCAGCCAGTCAGACCAAGACGACCGCAGCTCAGGCGGCGGAGGCGCCGCCGAGGAGGAGGCTCCCGCCCAGCTGCGCAGCCGCGCAGCCAGCGCAGAGCTGGACGCCGCGCAGCTGGCGGGCGGCGCAGCCAGGCAGGATGGCGACGGGTCTGCCTCCGACGGGCCGCCCGAGCCGGCCGACGAGCCTGCGGAGCCTGTGGCCCCGCCGCTGCCGCAGCGGCGCGCCTCGCTGCTGGGCAGCCGCACCTCCAGCCTGGGCTCCTGCGCGGGCATGTACCGCGGCGCGGACCGGCAGGCCGAGGAGGCCAGCGAGCGCGGCGGGCCGTCCCGGGCGGCCTCCGACGCGAGCGGCGCCGAGCTGTTCGCCGAGCTCGCGCGCCTGCGCTCCGAGAAGCTGCGCGCGCTGGGGCGCGCCTCGGACAGCGGCGGCAGCGAGGCCTCGGCGGGCAGCGAGGCCGTGGCGGCGCTGGTGGCGGACGTCGCGGCGGGCGGCGGGCAGACTCAGACGGGCGAGGCGAGCTGCCTCGCTCGCTGTTTGTGCATGGGTGTGGGCTGCAAGGGGTGTCGAGGCAACACTCCCCGGCTGTGGTGCTGTGCAGGAGGCTGGGAGGCTTGCCGCGGCCGCGGCGACCGGCGGCGGCAAGTGCCAGAGTCACCCTGTTGGGTCGCAATCGTCGAGCAGCCAAATCGAGTCACTGGAGGGCACTGAGGACTGAGCAAGCTGGAGCAAGCATTGCAGTCGTCACTGTGCGGAGGGCGCAGTGCGGCTCAGGAGTTGTCCGACTGCCATTTCCTGATGTCTGCCAGCGTGTCCGGCTTGATGCCGCGCCGCGTGCTTGCTTCCACGTCGAAATAATCCTGCACCGCAGCTCCGCCCGCTTCAACCCAGCAGATGCAAGGGCTGTTCCTTGTTCTTCGACACCCTCCGCCCCTCTCACCTTGTAGTTTTTCTTCAAATACGCCTGCAGGCGCTCCTTTGTCCGCTCCTCGCGTTTCTCATTCGACTTGCTGAGCAGCTCTGCGCGCGACTGAGCGCTCGGTGGCTTGGCCCCGCCTCAAGCGCCAGCTTCACACAGGGAGAGAGCCGGCACCTTGGATGTAGGGCGACGTTTTGTCGTCCGCCTCTACGTTTTGCTGCGGCCGTGCCTGGGCTGCCCGCCCGAGAGCAGCCAGGCAGGGCACCTGAGTGCGCACAGCCGACCGTGGTTCAGAAACCGGCGTGAAACCTCGTGCACTGCTGTTACCAGCCACGTTCGGGCAGCCCGGGCGTCTCTAGCGAGGAGGGAGAGGTGATGGTTGACCTGCAGCAGAGCTAGGCCAGCTACATGTCGTCTGGAAAGGGCAGCCGGCCTGAATTGGGCGGACGGTGCCTTGGCTGGCCCTGCTGCTGCGTGCGCTTGCGCTCGCATTGTGGATGTGTAGGAGAAAGAGGAAGTGATGCTGCTCTCCCTCCCCCGTCAACACGTTGCCAACTTCCGGCAAATCGCTGCATCAAAGGGACCCATCGCAGAATGGTCAACAACGGCAGGGACCCGCTGCTGGACGGCGACCATGGCCCGGTGCGTTCTTGCGCCTCTGCGATGCAGATTCCGATGTCAGCTCGATTGGCGCTCTGTCTCGACTGATCGGCGAGCAGCGATTACCTGGCTTGACCAGACGTCTCTGCATGAAATCATGCTGGCCAGTCAGCCCGATATCAAGCGGGCAAGGCGTCACCGCTTGGGAGCCTGATGCCTGCGCAGCTTAAGCCTGCTGCCTCTCCGGGCACCGGCTCGAGTCTTGCTTGGCTGAGCAGCAGATGGACCATCCTGGAACCTGTGCCACATCCAGTGGGCCAGTGGCTGCTTGCCTCGGCAAACCGCGCGCTATGAGCTGCCCCTTGCCGGCTGGTGGCTGTAGAGCTCCTTCCCGCTGCCGCAGAGCCAGGAGGGCGAGAAATCAATTGCTGCCGGGATGCCGCTGCTCGTGACGGCGGCTGACCGCCGCGCCCGGGCAGTGTACTATAGCTTCACGCTGCTGTGCATCGGCCTGCTGGTGCTCCTGGTCGTCGTGCTTGTCGAGAGCCACAAGTGGCGGGTGACTGTTGCTTCCGAGTCCAAGGCAAGTTCTTCTTCTTGGCAACCTGGGGAAAAACCTGTGCTGGCTTTTGGTGAGTTGACAACCGCCGCTTGCAGGCGTGGCGGGAACTGATGCTCAAGTTTGAGGACGATCTCGGCAAGCACTTTGGCGCGGGCAACAATCCGGAGCTGTGATCTGCTGCTATTGGTTTCTTGTACCATACTCACAGGAAGGGGCACGCTTTGTAGGAGACACTTGTCGTCGTTTGTGTTGCCGCTGCTTTGATTGGCCGCTACTCTTTGCTGAGCTGTTGCGCAGATGCACTGCGTACGCCGACAATTTTGAGAGCGAGTGTGAGCCTCGAGGCTAACAATCGCGGGCGCGGCTTGCATGTGCCTTATGAATGTTCCAGCCATACCACATCTCGCCAGTCACGACAATCCTGGCAGACCAAATATGCCAGATGGCGAGCAGGAGGGCGGCGTCACGGCCTTTCGCCAGGCCGAGAAGCGATATCAGCTGCACTTTGACCCCATCCTCAGGCGCCGGCATGCTTTCTGGCCACCAGCTGCACTTCGTCTGGAACACCAATGCAGCGATCTGAGACTGTGGCTGTGATCCCAGGAACGGCAAGCGGCGCGGGACAGGCGTGAAGGCCAGGGAGACGGATTTTTCAGGAGTGCTCGACTGTCGGAGTGGTGCGGAGCCCGCCGCGGGCGTGGTGCCGGCGCAGACGTCGCTCGGCACCGCCTACGTGATCGAAAACAGACCAGGCGCGTCTCAGCGGGAGACAGCCAACCCACATCTTGCCCACATGCAGAAAGCAAATCCAACCTCAGGCTGGCGCCTCTGCAGGCTTCTGTCTGCTGCCCGGCGCGCTGACGATCGACGAGCAGTGGCGGCTGGCGACCGACTGCCTCACGCGCTTCACGGAGCCGCCAGCCACGACCAATCACAGCGCGCAGCACGGCCCGCTGGCCGGGCTGTGGGAGGCGGCGGCCGCAGACCTCCACCTGGCCGGCGACCCCGGAGGCGGCGCAGCGGCCTGGAGCGATGCAGCTGAAGGCACGCCGGCCAAGGGCCTGCTGGACCGGCTGCGCTGGGCGTCGGTGGGGCCGGTCTTTGACTGGAGCGCGCGCCGCTACCTGCACGGCCAGCCACACCAGCGGCTGCCGGCCTATCTGGCGCAGCTGGCCACGCGCTGCGCAGCCGCAGCCGCGGAGGCCTGCCCAGGCGCGGCTCCAGGCGGGGCCTTTACGCCAGATGCTGCCCTGGTCAACTACTACCGGCCGGGCGACACGCTGGGCGGGCACTGCGACGACGTCGAGGCGGACCTCCGGCAGCCGATCGTCAGCGTCAGCGTCGGCTGCGACGCCGTCTTCCTCCTCGGCGGTGCGCCCGCCTCTCTGCAGCTGCCAGCGCTGCTCCTGCTTCCGCTGCTTCTAGCCGGAGAGCCTGTGTCTGCTCCCTGGGGAGAAGGCGGGGGGCCTGAGGTCTGCGGCCGCCTGTGGGCGCAGGGCTGACACGCGAAGCGCCGCCGCTGGCTCTGTGGCTCCGCAGCGGCGACGTGGTCGTGCTGGCGGGCGAGGCGCGGCGCTGCTTCCACGGTGTGCCGCGCGTGCTGGCCAGCGGCGGGCTGCCTGACGCGGAGGCAGTAGAGGTGCTGCCGGGCGTGCAGCAGCACATGCTCGGGCGCCGGATCAACGTGAGCCTGCGCCGGACGGCCTGAGCCGGAGGGCTGATGGAGTGGCAGAGGAGTACAGTAGGCAGATTGCGCAAATCACTGAGGTGCGTGCCCCACGTTCAGCTGCCCCTTGACGTGCTGCCTGCTCCAGCTCGGCCCTGAGGGGGCGCTCGCGTGGTCGACATGCGCGCAGAGATCAGAGCAGCGTGCTTCATGGAGACTGCGGCCCTGGCTGCTCTGAGGGAGATGGGCACCGCGGGGATCGCGGCCGCACTTGTTGGTCGCCCCCGCCGCTTTGCTCAAGTGCTAGAGGTGAAAGCTGCTCTGTGACGTTCCAACCACACTCCACCCCTCATTCATGCACAGTGCCGGCGGCCCTCCTCTCCTCTGCCCGCAACAGCACACGCACATTCGCACTAACTGCATGAGGCAAGCAGCTGGCCCACACTTGGCAAAGCGCTAGACCCGGTTCGCTTGCGCGGGCCTGCAGCTTCTGTCTAGCAGCAGTTGCGTCGCACCTTCGGGGGCAGGGGATCAAACCCGACGCGGCTCACAAATTGAGCACAGAAAAGCAACCAACTCCTAATCGCGAACGCTTAAGCAACCAATAGCCCCGAACAAGCCCGTAAACACAACCCGCAAACCACCACCACCATGTCGTCGGTGCGCCTCATCTGCCAGTGCATTGCGTTTAGGTCAGGTCGCGACCGTTCGGGCCTACAGCAGCGCTCACAAGCGATCGCTCCCCACTTGCATGCTTCAAGCGCAGCACCGGCGAGGCGGTCCCTCCCTGCGCGTTTCACATGCGACATGTTTGGAGTTCCCCCGTTCACCCTCGGGCCCGCGCTTGCTCCCACAGCTAGAAGGATCGTGACGCGCAGCAGTCTTGAGCTGTCGCGCACGATCACAGCCGGGCGGGAGCGCGGCCTGCCGTACCTTCGCCATGCGTTCCGCCGGCTGCACGTGCCTTGCGCCCCGTCTCGCGCATGTCTGACGCGCGCTCCTGGGGCAATGCAGATCGGCAACAAGCTGCAGAACATCCTGCCCGGCGGCGGCTCCCACGTGCGGCTTTTCTCCCGGTTTCGTCACCTTCACATGCCGCTGCTCCGAAGTTTGTAACTGACCGCAGCCATCCGCCGCTCTCGTGCAGGAGGAGCACCACGAGAAGCACTCCAGCAAGAGCTCCGAGGAGCACCACACCAGCCACACGACGGCCAACATCCCGACCCCGCAGCAGCAGGGCATTGGTGGCGCTGGCTACAACCAGGGCATCGGCGGCACTGGCTACCAGGGCCAGACGCTGCCCGCCGGCGGCGCCACCACCGGCACCGGTTACACCGGCCAGCAGCAGACCCTGCCGGCTACCACCGGCACTGGCGCTGGCTACAACACCGGCTACCAGGGCCAGACCCTGCCCGCTGGCACCACCTCCACCGGCTCGGGCGTTGGCAACAGTGCGCCCCCCGACTCCTGCTCTCCTGGCTGCTTCCCAACTGCTTCCTGACAGCTTCCCGCCTCCTCTTCCAGCCTGGCTCCCCCCAGCCTGACGCTCCGCTTGCCGCCCTGCAGATGTGGCCAGCCACATCCCCGGCACCACGCAGCATGCGCTGACACGCCCCAACTCGGGCACCACCGGCACCGGCACTGGCGTCGCCTCCCACATCCCGGGCACTGCTGAGCACTCGGCCACGCACCCGCACCACCACGGCCACCACCACGGCCACAACCACGGCACCACGGGCGTGACCGGCACCACCGGCACCACTGGCGCCACCACCGGCACTGGCGGCAACTACGGCATTGCTGCGCCAACCTCCACGACGACGACTGGCACGACCGCGCCGTACGCCGCGGGTACGACCACGACTCCGGGCTACACCTCCGGCACCACCTCTGGCTCCGCCGTCCCAGTGACCACCAGCAGCACCTCGGTGCCTGTCACCCACACGGCCGGCACAGCCACCACTGCCTATATCCCGGTCTACGGTGCGCTGCCTGCCTCTGCGATCGCCTATATCCCTGTGGGTAGGTCCCTGCTCCGCATGTTTGGCGGAAGGTCAGCTGCACTGTGCAGCATGCCTCGTTTGTGTTCCGCCCCTGCTGCAGCCAACCTGCCAACCGCAAACCTGAGCCTTGCCCTGTCGGCTTGCGTGCAGGCACCACGGGCACCACCACCACAACCACCACCACGCAGCCCCACGTGTCGACCGGCACCAAGATCGCCGCCGCCATCCCCGGCACCACCGCGAACAAGTGCGCCACTTTTCCTACCTGGCCCCTCGCTGTCATACATCTGCCAGCCAGCTGCCCAGCCGCCCGAAGCGAGGATAGCCCTGTGTGTGAAGCATCTGTGTGCATGCTGCTTGGCAGGATGAAGAAGGCGGGTCTGCTCTGACTGGACGTTGACACCCCGCTGCGTTTGCTGGGCAGGGAGAAGAAGGCTGGCCTCCTCTAGAGATGGCCTGCTGGCATCCAACCCCCTGCCGCTGCTTGTATAAAGGTGAAGAAGTGCTAGTCGGATCTGTGAGTTGCCCTTGAGAGCCCGATCTGCTCTCCCAGTTGTCTTGCTTTGGCCACCTGTGCAGTGCCGCGCGATAGGATAGGTTTGACGGTGGGTGATGGTATACGCCATGCCTGCCACCAATGACCAAGAATCACTTCCCTTGTGACCTTTGACTTCCAACGCCTCTTCATAAGCGCACGTCTCTCCACATACACACAACTTGCACACTTATTCACCTCCCTCTCTCGTTAAATGCACTTTTCCCTTCTCCTTTTCTGCACTTCTCCACCTATCCTTGACAGCACTTTTCTCTTCCCCTTCTCCACCTCACATTCCTTCCTGCACTACACATGGGCACAATCACTGAGCTGTTGCTTGCAGCAGCAGTGAGGACATTCCCCGAACAGCATGCGCATCTCTTCGTCCTCCAGCCTCCAGCTGTGCATGTAATGTCAGAGTCATGCTCGTCCCTGAAGGATCTAATCTACTCCCAGGGTTCCAGCAGCAAGCCACCGCGGAAGCACGGCAAGCAAAGCGGAGAGTCAGCTGAAGGGCATGCCAGAGACAGGACTAGGACTGGGGATGAGAGCATGAGGGCAAGGCGGGCAATGGTGTTATCTAGCTATTACTAACAGATCACAGCTGGGCAGGCCTAATGATACTTCTGTGGATGCCAAAGCGGCTGTCTGCGGCCAAGCCCATTTCTTACAGACTCGCGTCGTTGCTCTGGAATGAAATGCTGCCAAAACACGGCGCAGAGCACCAAGACAGGAGGAGAGATTACAACGCAAGCTCCAGGAAGACCAGGATTGCGTCAACGACAAGCAGGGCTGTGAGCCAACATCTGCACGCCAGGCCGGTCAAAAATCAGCCTGGCATTGAACTGGATTGGCCTGCATAGTCACAAACACAAATTCATGGCAAAGGTGATAGCCGGTGAAAACATCTGCCGTCTTTCCGTGCAGCTAGCTATGAGGATGGCCGGTGTAGTTGTCGCCCTGCTGGCGCTGCTGGCAGGCTCGTGCCTGGCGCTGGACGACCAGCCGCTGGGCGGCACTTCCAAGCCGTCCAAGTTCGCGACAACGATCACGCCTCTGCTGAGCTACACGCCAAAGATGTGCGCCTGCCGCTTTCTACCTCCGTCTGCTAGCTTTCGGGCATCGCCGTGTTCCAGCTGATCCCTGCTGGTTGCCTTGAGCAGTTACCGCGATTGAGAAATACACCGCCTATGGAGGTCGCAGCTCGTCGCTATTTGCTTCGCACTCAGCGAATGGCACGTGTCCGGTGGAATTGCAGCGGGGGACTGATGCCTAACGTCTCTGCGGCCGCAGCGTGGAGCCGGAGCCGTACACGTACATCCCCGAGAACTCCCTGCCCGAATCCTGGGACTGGTGAGCAGCCGTGCCCGGTGAAGCTTGGTGACTGGTCCAGGCACGGCAGCAGGCGCTGAGCAGGTCCGTCCTCGCAGGCGGAACGTGAATGGCACCAACTACTGCTCCGCCACCCGTAACCAGCACATTCCGCAGTACTGGTAGGCCCAAGTCCCCACGTTGACTCGGCTTGCTGGCTGCTTGCCGCGGCGGCTGACAGGCAATGCCTGCTGCCCCCCGCAGCGGCAGCTGCTGGGCCATGGGCAGCACGTCGTCGCTGTCGGACCGCATCAACATCATGCGCGGTGGCGCCTGGCCGTCGGCTTACCTGTCTGTGCAGAACGTGATCGACTGCGGCCAGGCCGGCTCCTGCCAGGGCGGTGCGCCCCCACCCCCTGCCGCCGCCGCTAGCTCCCCAGCTGACATCCGGCGCCTGACGCTCGCGGCCATGCCCAGGCTGGGACAGCGGGGTGTACCTCTACGCCGAAAAGTTCGGGATCCCCGACGAGGGCTGCGACAACGTGCGCACCCAACCCCCCCTTGCACAACCCCGCATGCCCCGGCGCTTCTGTCGCTGAGGCGCGCCCTTCGCGGCCGCGCAGTACCAGGCCATCAACCAGGAGTGCAACGCGCGCGACCAGTGCTACACCTGCTGGCCAGGCGCGCGCCCCCGCCAGCAGCCACCCCCCTGAAAGCGTTGCGCGCCCCCCAGTGCTGGTGGCGGGCGCCAGCCAGCCTGGCTTTGGCGCGCCTGCAGGCAGCGGCTGCCAGCCGCTCAAGGAGTACCACCGGCTGACGGTGGCGGAGCACGGGCGGCTGGCCGGGCGGCACGCGATGAAGGCCGAGATCTGGAAGCGCGGCCCCATCTCCTGCGTCATCATGGCTACCGAGAAGCTGTGAGCCGCCCTCCTCCTCCTGCTCGGGCAGCCGGCAGAGGCGCCCCGGCCTGCCCCCCTTTGCCTGCTCCCCTCTCCAAAGTCAGCTGCACGCGAGATGGAGGAGCAGCCGCCACCAGTGCGGGCGTGGCAGGCTCCCGCGCACCAGCGCCTCGCGTGGATGCAGCGAGCCGGCCCGAGGGCTGCGCATGTTCCGACTTGCTGCCGCGGGGGCATCGGCGGCCGCCTGACCGGCCAGCCCTCGCCTGCAGGGACAAGCACGAGGGCGGCATCTTTGCCGAGTACAACCCGAGCCCTCAGATCAACCACATCATCTCGGTCGTCGGCTGGGGCGCGGAGGGCGGCATTGAGTTCTGGTGCCGCCCCCCGACCCCTCCCGGCGCTCGCAGCCCGCGCCTGCCAGGCGGCAGCAAAGCTCCGCCTCTCTGCCTGTTCCCACGCCATGAGTAGCGTGCCCGGCCAAGCCCAGACGGCATCAGTCCGGGCCGGTTTGCTGCGGGCATGCAAAGCACGGCGGCTTGAAAGCACGCGCCCGCTGCCCGCTCAGGATCGTGCGCAACTCGTGGGGCGAGCAGTACAACGGCGAGGAGCGCGGCTTCTTCCGCATCGTGACGAGTGCCTACAAGAACGGCACCGGCAACGACTACAACCTGGCGATCGAGCAGTCGTGCGGCTGGGGCGTGCCGGCCACCTGGCGCAAGGCCACCGAGCTCGGCTTTGGCAGCATGCGCGACCTGTATCTGCCCAGTGAGGCTTTGGTTGTGCAGGCGTGAGGGGTCGTCTTTGGGGATCCGAGCCTGGGGCGGCCGCATCCATTTGGGACGGCCTTGTACCTCTGCCTGTCACACAGGCCACGCCATTTTCTTTTGACCCTGTGTGTGTGTGTTTGGGAAAGGGGGCAGCGTCGGCAGGATGCTGCTGTACACTGGCTGTATTCCGAGCCTCTGCTGCTCACGTGCTGCTGTACAGTAGGCGTGTGATCGCCACCTCCTGCCTGGCATAGCCCGTACGTGCTCACATGTGCTCTAGACAGGCTGTTGAACGGCAGCGAAGCGCCCCCCTACCAGCTGTAACTCCGCTCCACCTCTTCTGAACGGCAGCGAAGCGCCCCCTACCATCTGTAACTCCGCTTCACCTCTTCTGAACAGCCCCACCACATCTTTTGACAGTGCTACAACCAGGAGTGTTGGAGTTGA
>BHFV01000130.1:0-47767 GCA_003568905.1 Trebouxiophyceae sp. KSI-1 | reverse complement strand
GCAGCCTGGCCGCGCCCGCCGGCCGGCTGCTGTGCGCGGTCCCGGGCGGCGCGCTCGAGCTGGCGCACGCAGAGGCCGTGCTCGACCGCATGGCCTGCACCTTCCGGCTGCTGGCGCCCGAGTGCGGCCCCACCCCCTGTCGCCGCCCCGCTCCCGCCCGCCTGCCCGCGCCGGCGGCTGAGGCGGGGCAGCCGCGGCCTGCAGGTCTGCCGACGGCGGCGCGCCGAGCCCCGTCGGGGAGCAGCTGCCAGCCGCCGGCGGCCTGCTGCTGGAGAGCATGGCGCACCCCGGCCGCCTGCTGACCGCCGACGCCTCGGTGCCGCACCCCCCCTTCTTTCCCCCGCGCCCAGCCCACGGCGAGGGCGCGCAGCCGACAGCAAAACGGCTCTGCAGGGCCGCCTGGCGATGCGCCGCGTGCCGCCCGGCGCAGCGCTGTCCGCGCGGCTGGCGGCCGACGACGCCGGCGGGCGCAGCCTGTCGCTCGGCGCCGCGGGCGAGCTGCTGGGGCCGGCCGGCGGGCGCCTGGCGGTGCGGGCGGCCGCGGGGGCGTACCCCGAGGGCGCGCGGCTGATAACCGGCGCCGACCGGAGTTACATCATCGCGCCGCTCGGCCACCTGGTCGAGGAGCGCTACAGCCCTTATTTGGAGTTTCAGCCGCCGCCGGCCGCCGGCTTTGCCGCCTGACGCCCCCGCAGCCGGGAGAGGGGCCCCTCAGCCGCCTGCAGTGCTTCTTGCTAGCTACGCTGCCTGATGCTGCCCCGGCCTGGGCAGAGGGTAATAATGTAACATCGACGTTGTTAGGCAAACCGCTGCTCTGCGAGCTGGGCGGGACGGAGGCGCCTGCCAGTGTGGCTGCCGCCTGCGCTCACTCGAGGCAGCGCCCATTTACACTGTAACGTAGGCCCCACGCTTCTGACGGGCGGGGCATGTCAAAAAGGGGGGCCGACGCTGCGGTGGCCCATAATGCACAAATGCGCGCAGACCAGCGCACAGCTGCCGGCGCTGCAGGCAGTCTTTGCTCGGGTCACGGCTCCTGTGGCGCGCAGAATGCACGCAGCAGCGTCAAGTCTGACACCGGCCGCCATAACGAGCCTCTCGAAAGCAGTCACGCGTCGCGCTCCCAGTATCAGGGGGACAGCTGTCGTCACGCCGCAAGTGAGTAACGCCGGAAGCAGGCCGCTGTCCAGTGGGAACACAGAATCTCGTCGGCAGGCGGCTTGCTTCAGAGCTAAGGGGTTGGCTGCCCTAATCCGGCCAGGCTCGCCGCAGCCTCGGCGCTCACGGCCTGCCGATCGCCTCGATCATGTCGGCCGGCGGCTCCCTGCCTCGGGCGCCCGTGTTGCTCAGGGTGGCCGCGCCCATGTCCTGCAGCACCCCAGGCAGCGTCAGCAGCGCTGGCCTCGTCACACAGCATGCCGCCAGCTGCCGGTCTGCCAGAGCCTGGTCAGGACTGCTGCAGGCCGGCAATGCGCACCTGCGGCATGTCGCCCTCCGGGTCGCTCTCCAGCTCCTTGAGCGGCACGTACGACTCCGAGTTGGCCGCCTCGTGGTGGGCCAGGCGGTCGCGGCCGCTGGTGTGGTGGCCGTGCTCATGCACGTGCTGCCGGTTGTGCGCCTGCATTGGAGCAGAAAGCTTGCTGAGTCTAACTGCCCAGCTGCCACCAGCGGACAGGCCGGCGTCTTTTGGCCAGGAGTGGTCAGGATGGCGGCTGGCCTGAGCGTGCTTGACCACCGCCGCATCGAGCAGGATGGGGTTGCGCGGCTGCGTCAGCTGCTTGGGCTCGTCTCGGGGGTCGCTGGCCACCACAAACGCGACGCTCTGCTGGAACCAGGGGTGCTCGCCGGTGGGCTCCTGCAGAGCGAGGCCAACCTCTGGCCCAGGTCGTGGCGCAAACGCCAGCCACTCATCTACTGACATCAGTGGAGGTTGGGCGCACATTTGTGTTCAGGTCCATGGCGTAGTTCTTGCCCTGCAGCGGGCCCAGCATGCCCAGCGTTGCAAGCTTGGCTCCCGAGGCGTGCAGCCACTCCTGCGCCAGCCAGGGCACGTCAAGCTTCCGTCCATCCAAGGGCCTGCCGCCGAGAGGTCGGGCACCCGCGCTTGGGAGGTCAGAGGCGCACCCACAGCGCCTTGACCTCGCCCTCACGGTACTTGTTGTCTGCACAGAGCATGCATGCGTCAGGCAGCGGCCAGCAAGGGATCGACTGCGCGGGCGGGAGGCGGGGGGACAGGGCACGCACAGTTGACCAGCTCGTCGAAGACTATGATGGTGCCGACCCGGATCCGGCTGTTCAGGTGCTGCAGGGCGTCCCGTGCGCCCGCATACAGGTCGCAGTCCACGTGCAGGAAGCTCAGCGTCTGGTTGCCTGCATGCCGGCGGTGCTGCTCCTCGAACAACGGCAGCGAGTCGGCAAAGATGCCCTGCAGCCACACTTCATGTCAGTCACCACTTCTGGTCATCCACTTGGAAGCCGTGCTGGGGGATGGCAGAGAGGTGCGGCACCCTAATGAGCTCGACGTTCTCCACGACTTCCGGCAGCTTGCCCTCCAAGCTGAACGCGCCCTTGGCGGCATTGGCGCCGTCACCCCTGGCCCACTCCTCCGGCAGGCCGGTGAAGGTGTCGAAGCCGAACAGCGGGGAGCAGTGGCCGCCGCATCGGAGCCCCTTTGCGACGGCGGCCAGGTTGAGCGTCGCCGCGTTGAAGACGCCAAATTCCATCCAGTCGCCGGCGCAAGTAGGGTGGAAGGGAGCGCGGTCCGACAGCAGGTAGTGGATGGGCCGGTCGGGCAGCGTGCGCTTGTCGAGCACCTTCTTCAGCTCCACCAGGAAGCTCTCAAAGTCGGTGGCCGCCTTGGGGAGGATGGACTCGCCCTGCAGGACGGGCCAGGCGGTGTAAGATCGGCCCAGGAGTAGAGGCATCGTCGAAGGAGCCGAATAATGCCGGATCTCGCTGGGCACAGCCGCGCTTTGCTGGCCCTGGCGAACTGACTTGATATCGGCATCACGACGTTTAACGCTGGTTCGGTCTAGGCGAGACGGGCCGCGAGGCGCGTAAGCTCATTGAGTGCCGGCTAGCTGATACGCCGCAAGCAGGACACACCTTCTGCACCTCCTGTTGTAGCCAGGCGGCGAGCTGCGGATTCTGCGTCTGGCACTTGTCTGATGCTTGCAGCCCCTGGTCCTGCAGGTAGCGCGAGCCCAAGGCCGACGATGCGGTGATGAGCAGCAGCGCGGCAGCGCCCGCCGTGTGACGCCAGGCGCGTGCGATAGCCATGCTCGTCTGCCGCGCTCGGCGCATGCAACGCAGGGGCTCTAAGCGGGTCGTCCGGCCCCGCCGCGATGCGATGGCACGCGTCTGCAAGTATCTGTGCCGATCTTACACTAGCAGTTGCAAACGACCCCCCGCTGTAGCAGGCAGCGGCTGACAGGGTGCGCCAACTGGTGCCGTTTCGAACGAGCAGAGGGGTCCTTGCGGCCCAATCAAACCCCGATAGCGCGCTGCACGTCTTGCACGGGGCGCAATCGTAAGCATAGAGCATCACAGCGCCCCGCAGCATGGCAACCACGCTGCGCAGGCTGTGCCCGCTGGCGCTGCTGCTTCTGGGCGCGCTTCAAGTGGCGCATGGCCGACGAGCGACGACGTCCTCCTCCATTCATGCGCGAGCAACTCATGAACCAGAGCCTCTGGCAACGACCGGCTGCCCGTCGCGCAACCAGAAGCTCGCAGGCTGGATTCGGTCGAAATTGGATGCGGTGCGCGCCCGCTCTGCGGAGTTGCTCGGCTTACGGCAGGCGGCATGCAGATGAAATAGTTGCGGCTTTGTTTGTATGCAACAGTCGCGTAGTCGCTTGCTGCGCTGGGCCAAGCGCTTGTCCTGGGACTGACGCAATAGTAGGGGCGCGCGACTGCGCTCCCTTTCGAGGCCGGGCCGCCTGCAATACCGCGATCAAGCTCTGGAATCTTTGCATGCAACTATTTTCCTACTCGAGCTTGCTTGGCGTCGTCGTTAGGCGGAGCGGTAGCCGTTGCGCCGTGCGATACACAATCTGCGGCACCTTGCCGCTTCCTTTCTACGCACTCGAGGGGCCATCTGGACTGAGACAGCACCGAATTTCTTATACACAGCCGTTTCACTGACGGGCGGGACACAAATGGGCCCGCCGAGTCGCCCACTGACATCGGGATCGATGGCTGGATGTGCAGGGCACGCCGTTGATTCCGCAAAGCACTACCTTTGACGCATTCGTCGTGGAGATCAAGAATGCTCTAGAGCAGCACCATCTGCCGCTGCGCACGATTCAGTACCTGTTCTCGGACGCCTCGCCCTTCATGCCGACCTGCTCGGGGCAGTGGATGGAGTTTGGCGTCTTCCGCGGTGACACCAGCAACTTCGCCGCCCGCGAGCGCCTGCTGCACTGCGGCGATCGGTGAGCGCCTCTCGCCGGGCTCACGCGCTCTCAGGCCAACAGAGTGGGCCATTTTGAACCGACCTGCTGCTGCGGCGCAGGTGCCCGCCCATCTTTGGCTTTGACACCTTCACGGGCCTGCCCGAGAAGTGGGACCGCGACGACAAGGTCGGCTTCGCGGCCAACGCCTTTGACCAGGGCGGCGTCTTCCCCCAGGTACTGCCGCCGCTGCACCCGCACAGCCAGCAGGCGGCGGGCTTGCGCGAACAGCTCCCTGAAAACGTTGCACCGTTCCCGTGCAGGTCGAGAAGAACGTGCAGCTCGTCAAGGGTCTGTTCTCGGAGAGCCTGCCCGTCTTCCTCAGGGAGCAGGCCAAGTTTGCGGGCGGCAACCAGACGGTCTCCTACCTGCACATCGACTGCGACCTGTACGCCGGCTCCCGGGACGCCTTCACCATCCTGGCCGACTACATCAAGCCGGGCACGGTCATCCTCTTTGACGAGCTGGTGAGCGAGCTTTCACCAGGCCTGCGTGCCCTGCGCAACTGTCAGCAGGTGCAAGCCATTGCGAATCAGTAGCATGGCTGAGCCGAGTGGGGGGGCACGTGGCCCGCAGGTGAACTACGCCAAATTCCGGGACCACGAGATCAAGGCGTTCTGGGAGTACCTGCAGGCGACGGGCACCAAGGTGCTGCCGTACGGCATCGCCGGCCCGCTGCCCGGCAAGACGATTGCCGTCGACCTGGACATCATGGAGGGCGAGCACCCCTGGTGCGGCCCCAGCCTCATGAGCGGCAGGCGCTGTGCACTTCCAGAGAGCAGTGTGAGGGCGGCACTGGCTCGTTGGCCTCAGCGGCTTGGACGGGCATGGCGGGGGGCAGGGGGAGGCTGGGGCTCGGCTGATTCAGCCGGTCCCTCGCCGCCCGCAGGTTCCACCAGTCGGCGGCCTTTGTGGTCGTCAGCCAGCCGGCGCATCAGCCCAACTCGCAAGTCATCACGCTGCCCAAGCTGCTGTGAGCGGATGCGGAGGCTCTTAATGGCTAGCTAGACGCCGCCGTCCGCCCCTGGCTCGCTGGACGCTCGCCATTATTCGAGAGCGCCCGGCTGCCTCGCGTCGTCGCCAGCCCAACAGTGGGCCGGCCCTGTGTGTACTTTCCGTCTCCTGCTGCGCCATTCTCGCTCCTTTCCCTTTTCCAGTCTGCTGCGCATTCTGCAGCCCCGCGCATCGGACTGGCAGCACCGCAGCCCTCAGTGCGGGGCGATTCGGCGGGCACCGGCCGCGAGCAGCACCCTGTATGCCGCCGCCCGCCGCAGTCCAGCGGCGCCTGGAGCGGCCTGCCCTTTTAATGACCATATTGAAACTGATAAACTGACAAGTGGCCAGTCGATGCTGCTCACGCGTGCGGCGGCGCGAGCGCTACGTTGCCACAGGGCCATGTAACGCCTCACGAGAGTTCGCCAGAGGGGGGTGTGGGCAGTCGCATGCGCGCCAGCACACTGCCGCTCCGTCCCGCAGCCTCTGTTCCCGGGCTCACACAACTCGGAAAACGAAACACAGCTGCTGCCCAGCAATCATATTGCCTCTGTCCTCCAGGAACGCAACAGGCAGAAGGGCAGCGCAGCGACAGCAGAGGCTCCTCCCCTCCGGCTACTACACTCCAGCACTCGCTCCGCGGCCGCCGCCAGCTCAGAAGCGGTCGCGCTCGCCGAGGGATTCTATGTCCCCGCCGTGCGGCGGCGGCGGCTCCAGCGGCGCCGCCACGATCGCGCCGAGCGTCAGCAGGTCGCCGCCCGCGTGCGCCGCGCGCACCGAGTCGAGCCGCTCGCCCAGCGCCGCCTGCTTCTCGACCGCCCGGATCAGCGCGCGCTTCATCTTGAGGTAGTCGCCTGCGTTACGGCAGGGTTTCTTAGGGTATCCAGACGTCGGCCAGTCTGAGGCGGCCTGGCGGCCCCGGCAGCTGGCCTCCACAGAATGAAATGCCTGCCGCCAGCCGCAACCACTGCACCACGGGGAGGATCTCTTCCAGAAGGGTTGTGGCCCCACCCTGCGTCTCCGCCAGCTCCACCTTGGTCCGCACGAGCGTGTCCATCATCGCCTCCAGCTCCTCCCGCAGCTGCACCACCTGCAGCCGGCCGCGGGGGGGCGCTCACGTCAGCGTCGCTCTGGTGTCACGATTTGTTCCCCCCTCCCCTGGGGAAGGAGGTCGAGCGAGACTCCGGGCCGCCGACAGCGCGCACAGACGGCACAGCAGCTGCTGCAGCTGGCAGGCAGACTCCCAAGCATCGCTCAGCCCGCTTGGGGCTTGATTTTGTGAGCGGCCCCACCTCGACCTCCTCGTCGGACAGCCCGCCGATGAACGACTTGAACTGGCGCGCCCGCCGGGCGGCGCCGCCGTCGCCGCCTGCGGCCACCCGCCACAGCTGCAGGTGAGCATTCCCTCCCTGCTGCCGCAGAGGAACACACAGCAAGTCTACTCTGCTCATTCCCCGCGCAACCAGCGGTTTGCTTCAGTGTGAAAGACCTCTTGATTTTCCGCTCCATGGCAGGCGATCGGCGCGGCCTGCTGATGGATGTTTGCATTCGAACGCAGCCCAGGCTGGCGGCACACGCACCCGCTGCCAGCTCCGGCGGCAGCTGCAGGTCCTCGGGCGCCGGCTGCAGCCCGGCCGCCACGCTGTCGGCCACGCGGCCCAGCTGCGCCGCCAGCCGCTCGCGCTGCTGCGTGACCGCCGCCAGCTCGCGCTGCGTCGCCTGCAGCTCGACCGCCGTCTCCTGCGCCCGGCAGCGAGGGGCCCCAGGCTGTCAGGCGCAGCCGCGGCAGAGGCTGCGGGGGCTGAGCAGCCACGCTCAGGCGCGAGCTGCAGCCGCGAGGCGGAGGGACCGCCGCGGCTGCGGCCTCAGGGAGGGCCCCAGGCTGTCAGGCGGGGTCGAGCTGCTGCGTGTGCGGCCGGCCGGCTGCGGAAGTGCGGAAGCATGCTGCAACGGCCGGGCGGGGCCGCAAGCGCGGGGCAGAGCGGCGGCAGTCGAGGGCGCATGAAGGGGGGGGCACCTTGATGCGGGCTGCCACGGCCGGCTCCCCCGCCTCCGCCACGCGCTCCCGGATCGCCTCCAGCCTCTGTGAGCAGCACGCATGCATCAGCGCGCGGAAAAGGCCAGGGCGGTTAGCGCCGGCCCCTGTCTGCCGGCCACGCCGCCGCCCTCCAAGAGGGCCGCGGGGGTGGGGGGGCACGCCTGCTGCTCGGCCGGCGCGAGTGGGCGCGGCGCGACGGCGGCCGCCACCGCCGCCCGCAGGTCCTCCGCCAGCTGCGCCTTTTCCGCGTCGGCCGCCGCCAGCGCCGCCTGCAGGCTGCCGTTCTGCGCCTCGTGCCGCTCCAGCTGGCTGGCCAGCTCCACCTGCGGCCGGGCGGCGGGCGGGCGGGCCCCTCGATCCGCACGCATCGCAAGCGTGGCAGGCGGCCTCCCCCATACGCGGCGGCTGTGAGCCGCACGGGCGACTGCCGAGATGGCAGCAGCCCTCATCACGGCGTGCATGTTTCTGTTGTACCCCATCCCATCTTGTCCTGCTTTCCATTCCATTCCGCGCCATGCCATGCCATGCCATGCCATTCCATTCCACTCCACAGCATTCCATTCCGTTCCATTCCATTCCACTCCACAGCATTCCATTCCGTTCCATTCAATCATTGACTGACTGCACCCGCACCCGCGCCCGCCCATGCAGCTGCCCAGCGGGGGCCAGCGGCCGCCGCACCGCGCGGTACTTGAGCTGCGCCGGGTCGAGCCCCGCCAGGTGCACCTCGAGCTGCGCGTCCACGCTGGCCGCCTCCTGCTGCAGCGCCGCGCGCCGCTCGGCGGTCCAGGGGCTGCCGCCGCCGCTGCCGCCGCCGTCGGCCCTGCTTGCCCCCAAGGGCCGGGCGTCAGGGGGCGCAGGGCGCGGAGAGGCGACCGGAGGAATGGAAGCCCAGGCGGACGTGGCACCGGGGCTCTGGAGGCTGACGAGGAATGTTCGGAGGCCGGGAAACTATGACCATCATCCCCGGGTGATCACAACAACAGAGCTTTCGCGATTGGGCCGGGCTCTCCCTTTTCAGGCAGGAGTGTCATGGCAGGGCGCCAAGCGAGGCACCTGGCGAGCGCGGCCGCGGCGGCAGGGGCTGCGACGCCCGCAACGCCTGCGGGTCCCCTGCAGCGTTGCGGCGACCGCAGTCAGTCGCGGAAAGAAGAGCTGGCAGCGGCGCGTTCGGTGGGGTGCCGCAGGGAAGCTGCGGCTGCCAAAGCGGCGCGGCTGGGTGACACGCGCGCCTGCTGCCTGGCAGATTAGCGGCGCCTGCGCCAGAGCTAGAGGACGGCAGGCTGATCATGCCCGCGTCGGCGACGGCTGCTGCAGCCGAGCCTGCGCCTGCTGCTCCGGCCGCCGGCAGGCTGATCATGCCGGCGTCTGCCGCCGCCCCTGCGGGGCCGCTGACGCTTTGCAGCCCGTCGGCTGCAGCGGCCGCCGGCTGGGCTGCGGCGGCTGCGCCGGCAGAAGCCTCCTGGCTCTCGGCGCCGCTGCCGCCGGCTGCCACACCCGCAGCTGCGTCTGCTGCGCCGGCTGCGATGCCGCCGCCTGAGCCGCGCTGCCCCGCCGCCGTGTGCTCTCCAGTCTGGTCGGAGCCGCCGCCGCCGCCTGCCGCCCGTTGGCCGGCGGCGGAGCTGCTGCTGCCAGCGGCCGCATCTGTCACTGTGGCGGCTCCGCTGCCAGCCTGTCCTGTCGTTGCTGGCTGGCCGGGCAGGCCGGGGCCGCCAAACGCCTGCTGTCCTGAAGCGACGTCTCCAGCCGCAGCTGCTGTGCTGGCTGCTCCAGCCGCGTCGGCTGCGCTGCCGCCGCCGGGCTCGGCGCCGGCTGCTGCCGCGCGGCCAGGCTGCAGCGGGACGCTCTCGCCGCTGAACGCCTGCTGGCCCGCGGCGACGTCTCCCGCCACAGCTGCTTCCCCGGCCGCCCCGGAGGCATCAGCTGCGGCTGCGGCACTGCCGCCGCTCGGCCCGGCGCCGGCTGCTGCCGCCTGACCAGGCTGCAGCGGGCCGCCTGCGCCGCTGAACGCCTGCTGGCCCGCGGCAACGCTGCCGCCGGCAGGCTCGACCGCGGCCGCGTCTGCTGCGCTCGCGTCAGGCGGGCCGCCGGCAGCGGCCTGCTGTTTGGAGGCGGCGGCTGCCTGGCCGGGCTGCAGGGGGCCGCCCGGCTGCGCCTCCAGCCGCCTGCAGGGGGGTGTGTGCGGCACGCAGGCTCAGTTTTGGGGCGGCTGCCACCCAGGCCAGATCGAGAGAGGGAGGGGGGGCGCGCCTGCGGGCCTCGTCAGTGGAAGGCAGGGAGGCGTCAGGCCCGGCGGCCGCCGCCTGCTCCGGCGCCAGGCCTGCGGGGCGCGCCCGGGGCTCGTGAGCCCGCTGCGAGCCGGCCGTGTCGAGAGGCGCAGGCCGCCTGGGGGGGCTCCATCGGCCGACCGGCAGAGCGACCGGAATCCGGCACTGCAGCGCTCGAAAGCCTCTGGAAGGTCCCCTCCGCCTGACGCAGGCGCGCAGCGAGCCCCCGGCGCTTCCCTGCCCCCTCGAAGCTGCTCCGTCTGTGCGGGGAGAGCAGGGGGGCGCGCCTGCGGTGCCTGCAGCCCCGCCCGGCTGCCCCGCCGGCTGCGCCTCGCCGCCCTCGTGCAGGTGCCAGGTCGGGTGCGAGGTCGCGGCCGCCGCGCCCTCGCTGCCTGCACCCCGCCGCCGCCGCCGGGCGCCGGTCACCACAAGCCACGCGCGCCACATCAGCTCTCACCGCGCCCCGCTTCCCCCTCCCCACAGGCCGCCGCCAGATGCCTGCCCTGGTCGCGGCCGCTGCTGCTCTGTGCAGGCCCGGGCTGCACGCAGCAGCTTGCCCCGACTGCAGCGTCACATCTGCTGGCTGTGAGGCTGCAGGCCACCGGAAAGCTGGCGCCGAGCCTGCAGCCCAGCTTCGCAGGCTGCATGCGGGGACTGGGAAACGCCCGCGGCTGCCTCGACGGCTGCCAGGGCCGCACCGGAGCGCCGCCCGCGGGCGGCCTCCTCCCGCAGCCCCCGCCTGATGCCGTCCAGGTCCGCTGCCGGCGCCTCCTCGCGGCCGCCGCCCGCGATCGCGTCCGCCGCGCCGCCCAGGCTGGAGCGCTGCCGGCCGGCGCCGCGGCGGGGCCGGGCCGCCTGCTGCTGCGGGCCGGAGATGCCGATGCGGCGGTCGTCGTACTCCTCGATCAGGTCCTGTCCGGCGGCGCGGTTTAGGGTTTTTAGGGTTCAGGAATAGGGTTGGGTGTCCGAGCAGGCGGGCACGGCAGGCGCGCGAGTGCTGGCGCTCAAGCCAGCGTGGCGTCGAGCGGCGAGGGTGCTGCGCGCCGGGGAGGTGCGGGCGCTGAGTCATGTAGAGGACAGGGTGGCGGCGGGGAGCGGGTGCCTGCGCGGGCGGGAAGGCCTCCAGGTCGGGCGAGGAGCCGGCGCGGGAGAGCGAGCCGGACAGCCGCCGCGGCACCGCCAGCCGCCGCGGCTGCTGCACGCCTGCGCGGCCGCACGGACCGGGCCGCCGTCAGTTGCAGGAGCGCGCCGCCGCCCTCTGGCCGCGCTGCCGACGGGTGGGACTGCACTCGCGCCCGGACTGGCCTGGCAATCAGCCGCCGCGCACGCAAGCCCCCTCGCCGCCTGACACCGGCCCCTGTCCTGCGGTAGGGAGGGAGGGGTGCCTATGCGGGCCTCTTCCATGGCGCTGATCAGCCCGTGCACGCCCGCCTCCTCGCTGAGCAGCTCGGGGCGCGCGCGCGCAAGAGCGGCCGCGCCTCCGGCGCCGCCGCCCTGCTCGCCCACCGCCTCCCGCATGAGCAGCCGCAGCTCGTGCAGCGCCTGCTGCGCCGCCAGCTTGTCCGCCTCGGCGGCCGCGACCGCGGCACGCAGCTCCTGCGCAGGGAGCTCGGCAGCTTTGAAGGGTGGCTGCCTCCAAGCAGGGCCACAATGCCCAGCAAGGCTGCCGAAGGGGCAGACCCGCACGAGGACCCGCAGGCACACACTGCTTTCTTCTGCTTCCAAACCCACACGCAGCGGCAAGCGAGCTCGAGCGCACTCCCGCAGCACAGCCTCATCTGGCATTAGTAATCTCGCCGACAGAGCGCCAGAGCGGCCGGCCGGCGGCACCTTGGCCTGCGCCTCGAACTCGGCCGCCTTGTTGGACTCGCGGTAGCCGCGGTTCTCCTCGGTCAGCGCGCGCAGCTGCTCCTGCAGCTCGGCCGCCTGCAGCTCCCACGCCCGCTTCTCCATCTTGTACTTGACCTCGCGCTCCGCCCACGCGCTCGGCGCCTTGAAGCTCTTCGAGAAGACGGTGTCGTTCAGCCCCTGGATCTCGCGCTGCAGCCGCTCGTTCTCCTGCGGGCAGACAGGCAGGGAGCGGGCGGCATTCAGGCAGTTTCGTTTCTGTGTGAGGAGGCACGCAAGTCTGCCTGCTGCTGTACACGCTTGTGGAGCAGCCAGTCTGGGGCGATGCCCAGCTCATCAAAAATCGGCGCGACAAGGCGACTCTCTCGAACGTTTCTGGATGCGGTGGTGGTTTTGGCGACGAGGCGCCTGTGAGGCGGGCAGGCCCGGGAGCAGCTACGCGACGGCGGGCTGTGCAGCAGCGAAGAGGCGGGGAAGAGGGAAGCAGTTGGTAATCAGTAAGTTGGTTAGAAATGCGTCAGACCGAGGCGCTGGTGACAGACGGTGCGGCAAAGGCGGCCAAAGGCAGGCTCTGTCGAGCGCGCGAGCCTGGACTGCAGCAGCTCGTGGCGGGCAAGGAGGGGTTTGCGCACGGTGCGCGCGCGCTTGAGCTGCTGCTCCAGGATGCTGGTGTCGCGCAGCCCGGCGGCGGCGGCGGCCACAGTCGCGGCGTCGAGCCGCTCCGCGCCCGAGCCGAGCAGCTTGGCCGCGAGCGCCGCGTGCTCGTTGCCGAGGCCGTCCAGGCTGCGGCCGCGCGGGGAGGGCTCGGGCGTGCCTGCGGCGGCGGGGGCAGGAGGCGGCCGCAGGGGTCAGCTGCAGGCCGACTGGAGTCCCCCCGCAGCGGAATGGGCATGCTGGCCGGGGCCCAGCTTCCATGAGTCATCGTGGGATGGCAGGGAGGCACGCACCCAGCGAGACCGCTGCGCCTGCTTCCCCCTCTGCGGGCTCGGCCGGTTGGGCAGCCGCAGGCGCGATGGCCCGCAGGCGCTCGAGCTCCTGGCTGGCCTTGCTGTTGGCGGCTCGCAGCTCGGACAGCTGCGAGCTGAGGCCTGCGGCCGGGCAGCAAGGGGCTCAAATGCAGGGCAGCCCTGCTGGCCGCACTGCAGAGCAGGGGGGGGGAAGGGGGGCGGACCCTTGATCTGGCGCTCGGCCGCCCGCAGCTTGTCGCCCGCCTGCTGCGCGGCCAGCTCCTTCTGCGCCAGGCTGCGCTGCAGCGCCGCTTGCCGGCTGGCCGCCGCGTCCAGCCCTTTCCGCGCAGGCTTCCTGCAGCGCCGTGCGCCTGCTCTTTCACCCAGGCAGGGCGCTCTGCCGCTTGCAGAATCACAGAGCACAGCCAACAGCGCACCCATCGGCAGGCGTGCCGCCGCCCTTCAGCTGCGCGATCTCGGCCTGCTGCGCCCGGTGCTCTGCCTGCACCCGGCCGGCCTTGTGCCGCACAGCCTGCAGCGCCTCTTCAAGCGGCGCGGCCAGCTGCGGCTCGGCCGCCTGCAAGCGGGCCAGAGCGAGCATCAGGCGCTGCCGCTTCAGGCGCTGGAGATGCCTGCGGCTCGGCCGTGAGCTGACCTGCAGCGTCTGCACTGCCGCCTCCAGCGCACTGAGGCTGGCGTCCAGCTCGGCGGCGGCGGCACCGTTGGCCGCCTGCGCAGCATGTACGGCTTCAGGCACCCTGTACGAGCGGCATGATAGAGCAGTGACACGTGGAGAGGCGGCACGACGCGCCTGCTCACTCATCTTGAGCGCCGGGTGCCTGCACCAGCGGGTGGTACGTGCCACTCAGGCTCTGGCCGCGTTTTCACTGCGAATTGTCGCTGCTCTCGGTGCAGTCCCCATCCAGGCAGCTGCCCTCGAACACCCGTTGGCCCTGATGCCCCTTCTCGAGCTGCGCCACAGCGCATCGAAGCTTGGCCTGGACACCGTCAGCGAGCACGCGGCCCCAATCAAAGCGTAAGCGGATAGTGTTGAGGGCCCAGCTGCTTGCGACAGCCGCCTCCTCAAGGCAGTCCGCCTGCATGCGCTGGTGGATTGCAGGCCCCGGCAGTGAACGTGACGCAGTTTTCCTGGAGGCGATGCTTGAACAGGCAAGGTGCAAGGTATGGGAGACGCAGCCTCGCCTCTTTCGCGGCGGCTCCTGGGAAAGCTCAGTGCGCTGCGCTGGTTTTGCACATCACTCTCGTTGAGAGCAGACAGCTTACAGCTGTTTTGTGACAGAGAGCTATTGCACAGAGAGGGAAATGCTGCGTTTCCAGCCGAGGCCGTACAGAATGTTCAGGTAAGAACAATGGAAAGCAGCCAATGTCAGGCGGCAGGCAAGCAGTCTGCCAAACGAAGGACATGCGACATGCGGGCAGCATTGTGACGCGACGCCCCTGCTCTTGGCCATCTTTGGCTGGTGTTCTGCTCCCGGCGCTGCGTGTCACTCGCACTCGAGCTACCACTCCAGCAGTACAAAGCAGGCACATATTTCAGCATGCACATACCATCTCTTCCTTAACAATAACCAACACTTTGACAACGACCAACACACTGTGACTGGGGACTGCAACTGCTGCAGCGCGCTCTGGCCCGCACCGCTTCTCGTTCCTTTCTCCAGGACCAGCAGCAATGCAGCAGACCTGATTATCCTTTGTTTCCTACGTCCGACGTGGACGGGAAGGGTTCTCATCTGAAGAGCTGAAGAGGTCGCTGGTCTCCTTTCAGCCGTATCTATAGAGTCCAGAAATTCAAACGCCTCCGTTTGGCGCGCAAATTTTGCCACATTTGATTCTGCTTTCTCTGCCAGACAGCAAACTTGACCGGCAAGCTCGGTTGTTTGGACGGCGCCGAGCCGCTGACACGCTCAAGAAAGCGGTCGTGCGAGGCTTCTTGTGGGCTGCTCGCCGACTTCCAGGTCGGGATGCAGCTCCGCGACGAGACAGAGCGGAGGGCGACGCCAAAGGCGCGAGGCAGTAATGGAGATGTGCCGCCTGCGAAGAAGCGGTGCGATCTTGCTGGCCTCCAAGCCACTTCCAGGGATGCGATGTCAATCAGTCGTCTTGACAGCCAACCGGGTGGGCAATGGCTAGATGCCGATCCGATGGACGCCTGCAGGAAAGCGGAAGACGCGGCCGTGGCGCACGCCACAGTCGACGTCGATGCTGCGCCCGACAACGAAGGCTCTGTTGCACCGGAGCCCGAGGTGTCAGGGCCGCCAGAAGCGCCGCAACCAAGCCAGCTGCTGGAAGGCTGCAGTGCAGCACCGGCCTGTGTGCCACTCGCTGTGGCGCTGAGCATGGACGAGAACGCCTACTTGGTGACCTCCTTGTGCCCGTTGTTAAACTTCAGGATCCCAACGTCTTCAAGCTGCAGCTGTCCGACCAAGCAGCTGCTCTGCAGGAGGCACGGGGGTCGCCGATGTTCTGCAGCCTGCAGCTCAAGGCGAGCTCAGCCAACGAGGAGGAGCTCGCGGTGTACCCTGCCACACTACCCACCACAGGCCAGTCCCCGGAACACTGAGTGGAGCTGCCACCTTTTTGCTCTGCATGGTAGGTAGGCGCTCATGCGGATGCGGTCGCGGCTGCAGACGGCCTGGTACTCTCGGCCGTGATCAAGGCGCGGCTGAGCAACTGGGAGGCCACCGCCAGCGGCGTGACCGTGCTGGAGCTGCAGGTCGGAGTGCGGCAGCAGCTGCTGGACGCAGTGGTCAGGGGAGTGTACGCCCGGCAGCTCAGCGTAGAGCCCAGCAACGCCGAGAGCCTGCTGCTGCTTGCGGATTACTTGCAGGCACGCACCTCTGCCATGCTCACAGCCTCTGCGGCTTAGCACAGTTGCTGATTGCCGGCGCTTGACTGCTGCAGCTCGACTGGCTCATCAAGGCCGTGAGGCAGTATCTGGAAGAGCACGTGCTGCCCGAGCGCCCGCTGGCGCTGTACGAGCTTAGCGAGCGTTTTTCTGGTCTGGACCTCTCTGGGCCAGCGACAGACCGCGTACTTGAGCGACTGCAGCCAGCAGAGCTGGCGGCCCTGGCGGCGCTGAGGCCCATTGCGGGACGGCTGAGGATCTTCAGAAGCATCGCAGGGGCCGCCTCGCCCGTGCAGTGTCTCGAGTTCTTGCGCAGCCTCTCGCGGTTGACCTATGAAGAGGTGCACGTGGTCACCAGCCGCCATCCTGAGCTGGCACACGCGCTGGTGAGGTCCACTGCCCCTCTTTTTGCAGGGGGCGACTGATCACGCCGTCTCGCATCATGACAGTGCAATATGCTGGATCGTGTGTTGTCTTTTTTGTCGCTCAATCATCTTTGGAGCTGCACGCAGGGTGAAGCACACGCAAGAAGTGCAGCCAGCGACTGCCCCATCAACACTGAATTCCTCACGGCCATCTGGAGGGATCACTACGAGCTGCACCACCAGGCACTGCTGACGGCGCAGCTGGCGCGGCCGGTCTTCGTCTGGCTTGTCCCCTTTGGAGAGCTCCGTGGGGAGGGCTTCAAGTACGTCTGGTGCCGAAGGAGCATGCATGTGGAGGACGGTCGCAGGTTCAAACTCTGTGCTGGCCGAGCCCAGCAGCGTTCAGCTGGTACGTCTGAGCAACCCAAGCCTCCACCAACTGGAGCTGCAGCTGACAACCTAATACACGCCACTTGGTGGAAGCTGGAATTATCACGGTCGGTTGTGATTGCATGCAGGCGGAGAAAACTATTATATGTCCGTCACTGCACATCCATATGGCGACACAGTCTGGCTGGCTGGCGAGCGGATCTCGTTCACTGTCCTCAACAGCCCGAGCGAGGCACAGTCGCAGACAGTGAGCCGCCGAAGAGTGGGCACGAACAAAGCGCACATATTATTTGGGGAGATTGACCGAGGGGCCGCAGATATGCGCACCCTCAGTGGTGGGGCATACCTGCCACTTGCTGTTGAGATCGTGCCGCCGCCCAAGCCCTGACTTGGCCACCCGCAGATGAACTGTGGTTTGGAATGTAAATCAACCTGTTGCAACGGAACGATAGGCAGTCCCAAAATGCAGCCTTCAATCCTCTGAGCCTCGAGCAAACTGTCTGAGCCTTCAGCACTGGCCCACACAGTCTGCCGCCGCTCAACGCAGGTCATTCCCCCTAGGGGCGGGAGCTCAGCACTCACAGAGCCGCGAGTCACTGAGCTGGAACCCATACAGTATATACATCTGACACTGGCCGACTAGCAGCTCCAGAAGCAGCAGCTCCAGAAGCAGCAGCCAGCAGCCAGAACACCAGGTCAGCCCTCCTGCTCCTGGAGCCTTCGGAGAGGGAAGTGTCTTCAGCACGTGCCGGCAGGCACCCCTGTGCCGCGCGCAGCACGCCGACTGCCCGCTGACCTGCCTGAGGTGCTTTGCGGTGCTCTGGCCTCGCTGCGGACTGCGCTGGCTTTGCGCGCCGAACAATGCCGCCGCGCAATGCCGCTGCTTGCGCATGCCACGGCGCCGTGGTCTGACGGACGGGCTGCCCGACCGCGCGGCCGCGAGCCCCAAGCTGCAACATTCACGCTCTCACGCTCTGCTTCTGAGGCTTGCCTGGTCTTCGCAGGCAGGCAGACGAGCAGGGACGCAGGATGGCACCGGCGCTGGTCGAGTCTCAGCCGGGCTCGCAGGCCCACCTGGGGCCACGCTTCCTGATCGAGCAGCACTACAAGGAGGCGGAGCTGGAGTGGCAGCGGCTGCAGGCGCTGAAGGCCGCGCAGAAGGCCGCTGCCGAGCTCAAGTGGGCTTGCATCCCACCGCCTCAGCCTCACTGCTCTCGTGCAGAGGTAGGCAGCTTCAAGAGCGTGCCTGCTATGCCTTGCGTGCAGGAAGACTGGGCCGCAGGGCAGCCTGGAGCCCTTCACGTTGGTTGATGACCCGTCTGCCTGGACGGTGGCGGATGTGCGGGCGTCCAGCGACTGGGCCTACCACCTCACACAGGCGGACGTGCAGGAGATTGACGCCGCCCTGCATCACGCGCGCAGCCTGGGCATCCGCCGCGAGGTGCTGCGCCTGCTGGCAGCTCAACTTCTCGGGCTGGCGGCACTGCCACAGCCAGAGGCACTGAGGCTGGCCGCTGGCATGCAGGGCAACCTGCTGCACATCCAGGAGGCGGTGCCGACCAAGGAGGACTTCCCGCTGCCGACGCTGGGCCCGAAGCTGCAGGCGATGCGCGATGCTGTCGTCTGGGGCCGCGGCTTCCAGCTGATCAGGTGCTTGCCTCGGGACAGGGTGTCTGGCATGCACATGTGGCAATCCGTGGTTGTGCCGCCGCTGAGCCAACTTCGACCCGTGCGCAGGGGCCTGCCAGTGGACAAATACTCGCGCGAGGAGGTGGTGACCATCTACTGGGGCTTTGGCCTCTGGTGGGGCAAGGTCGTCTCGCAGAACGCCAAGTGCGTCGCTCTTTCCTCGTTCCTGTGGGGCCGCAGCTAGGAAAGAGGCAAAAGTAAGGGCTCGAGTGTTAAGGATGCGCCGCGACTGCAGGGGCCACATTGTGGGGCACGTCAAGAACATTGGTGCTGGCGTTGACACGCCCAACACCCGCGTCTACGCCACACCGCTGCCGCAGCCGTGGCACAACGACTCCGTACGTTCGCCGCCGGCCTCCTGACAGCAGCCGTGGCTTGCCACCCGATAACCAGCAGTCCTCGGCCCAAATGGTGCCTCTCGCCCACCCGGCTGGCTGCACGGCTGCAGGCGGACGTGGTCGCACTGCTGTGCCTGAAGCAGGCGCAGCAGGGCGGCAACAGCAGCTGGGTCAGCGCTATCAGCATCCACAACGAGATGCTGCGGCTCGGCCGCCGCGACCTGGTGGAGGAGCTGGCCAAGCCGATTTGGTGGGTCGACCGCAAGGGGGAGGTGCCAGAGGGCAAGAGCGACGTGTACCAGCTGCAGATCTTCAACTACCACCAGGTCCTGCCGCTCATTCTAAAGACTCATCCAACAAGTGCAGGTGTTTGGCTCAGCCGCTCACTCAGCTTGGCTGTGTGGTCGCAGGGCTTCCTGTCGGTGGCGTACCAGGACACCTGGTGCGCTTCTCCACGACTCCTGCAGGAAGTACGTGCAGTCTGGACGCTGCATGCCTCCGCTCAGGCACTCTGGACTGCCGGCGCAGGTACCAGCTGGCGCAGCGCCACGCGCACGTGCCGCGGCTGACCGAGAAGCAGAAGGAGGCGCTGCGCGTGTTCAACGCCCTGGCCAGCAGCGACGAGCTGCGCATGGACTGGGTGCTGCAGCCGGGCGACATCCAGCTGCTGAACAACCTGACGCAGCAGCACAACCGCGCCGCCTACGTGGTGCGCTTCCACCAGCTGACTGACCCGCAACTTTCCAAGTGGGCTGAGGCTTCTCAAGGCGCCCTAACAGAAAAGCAAGTCGACAGCGGTCGGAGTAATAACTCCTTCACTTTGAAGCTAAAGCAGGTGCTCATACCAGCGACACTGGCCTGCTCGCAGGACCATGAGGACGTCAACGAGCGGCGCCACCTGCTGCGGCTGTGGGTCAGCCCCGAGCACAACCGGCCGCTGCCGGAGCAGTTTGCCGAGCTGTGGAACAACACGACCCCCGGCAGCCGCGGCGGCATCAATGTCAAGGGCCAGCAGCTGACGGTGCCGCTGGAGGCTGCCTAGGCGGCGCAGCTGGTGGCAGCTGGCAGCCGCTCGGCAACGCCTGCTGCGTCTCGTGATGCCTGGCGCTGGCTGTCTCTGGTCGTGGAGTCTCGAGCTGCAATGCATGCGACCCATCCTTTGGTTTGATCTGGTTTGAAGGGGCATGCTGCCCCCTTCTTGCTCAGCCTTTGAGTTGCAGTCGTTGTGTTCCAGGCGGCCCTGCGCCTGCCCAGAGTCTCGTTCGTTTGCCGGGCGGCAGCGGCAGCCGCCCGCGAGGCGTGTCGCGCCTGCCGCCCCCGCTCTTCTTTTTCAGCGTGCGAGTCAGAGTGGCACCGCGTGTGAGCAAGCTTTGCAAATCAATCACGGCAAAAACAGACATGGCAGGCCACGGCGGCTCACAGGGCTGTCCGCTCCAGGCCCTCGGCGAGCTGATCCACAGCAGCAGCGGCGGGCGGCAGCTTGCGGGCAATCAGCGTGCGCTCGTTCACAGTATTTGCCAGTGACCAGACGAAGCGGCAGCGCCCCACGCCGGTTTCCGCCAGCTCCCGCTCGATGATGGGCTCCCACTTGCGGGGCGCGCGGCCGATGCCAAAGTACTTGAGCGTGACGATCAGCAAGGCGCCGGGGCGCAGCAGCGGCAGCAGCTCCAGCACCGGCTTGACCGACTGCGAGATGTGCATGTTCATGTCGCAGACCAGCAGGTCCGCGAGCCGGCCGCCAGAGTGCCTGGGGCGGCAGGGGGGGGGGGGCCAAGCAGGCGCGTCAGGGCCCCTCCTGCCGCAGCTCCCGAGGAGCTTCTGATCTGCCTGTGGCGGGTGCAGTCTGGCGCCGCTTGCGAGCCCTGGAGCACCCAAGCCTCGGCTGCACGGCCTGGCAGCCGTCGTTCTGCGGCATGGAACCGTTGACTGGCTCACGCGCATGCCTCCCAGTTGCACCTCGGCCTAAGCAGGAGGGAGGGGCGCTCACTGCAGGATGTGCGGCGCCGCCTGCTGCGCCAGGCAGCGCACGTGCGTCACGGCCGGCAGCTGCGTCGCCTGCGGCGACAGCTCGGCGTTGTCGACGGCAAACACGCGGCGCACACCCCGCTCGGCCAGCAGCATGCTCCAGCCGCCGGGCGCCGCGCCTGCGGCGGCGGAGAGAGGGGCAGGCTGTCGGGAGGGCTGCCTGCGCTGTGCGAGCAGCCACTGTCCTGCAGCAGGCTGACTGCCGATTGCAGAGCAGAGGGGGGGGGGGGGGAGCCAGAGACGGGCCGTGTAACAGCGGGCAGCTCTCGACAAGGCAAACCTCTTGGCATTGATCTGGAAATTGCCGCCACAGCGATGATCCCCTGAGTCTGCCGGTGATATCCAGAGTACTGCCGACCTGACACTGTCCAGACCGGCAGCCTCCCCCTGTGAAGCTGAGAGGGCAGCAGAGGGGGAACCCTGCCTAGGTCAATGGCAATCTGCAAGTCTGCCACCGGAGTATCTGCCAGGTGCAGCGCCTCGGCCAGTTTGTAGCGGGCCGACGAGGCCGACTCTGGCTGCTCGTGGGCTGCCGGGTTCCTATAGAATCCCTCGGGGCGGTGCAGGTGCCACCAGAAGCGGCCGTCGCAGGCGACCACCGACAGCACCCTGGCAAAGTCGCGCGGCTCCAGCCGCCAGCCGAGCGGCAGGCGCGCCTGCGGCCCCCCCGGGCAGGCGTCAGCGGCGAAGCCTCCTGCTGGGTTCCAGAGGGAGGGGTGTTTGCGGGCAAGCCTGCCTGCAGCGCCTGCTCCAGGCGCTTGGGGTTGCACTGGATGCGGACGGGCTCCGGCGGCGGCGGCAGCGTCGTCAGGATCGCCAGCAGGTCCTCCTGTCGTTTGGCGGCACATGGTGAGATAGGAGACTTGATTGTCAAGCAGGGGATTAGTGTGAGGGCTGGGAGGGTGCCTCTGAGGCGGCGGGCGGTGCGGCCGGGTCCAGCCAGTAGATGCGCAGCACATACCGCTCCAGCAGCGAGCTGCGGAACCACTCGAGGAAGGCTGCGGGGGACAGCGTCACGCCCCGCAGCCTTACCAAGCAGGGCCCGGCCTTATTGCGCCGCGGACCGACCTCGTACGCCTGCGGGGTGCTTCTTCGACAGTGAGAGCTGTCGGCCAGCACTGGAGAGCTGCAACAAGGGTGGTGCTGCACAGGAGGCTGCACCTCTGTGCCGCAGCCTTCAGCAGGAAAGATGGTCGGTTCCCGCTCGGCGTGAAAGGCGCAGATCCGAAAGGCCTGGCTCTGGTGCGCCGTCTGCAGGTACACGTCCATCTGCTTGCCAATTCAGAGGCATGCATGCGGCGGCGCCATCATTGAACCTCTGTGAGGCGCGCGAAAGGTGCCCGGTGTTTATTTTCAGGCCCGCTGTAGATCGAGTTGCGCCTGCTGAATTGTGGAAGAGAGAAATCGGAAACCAACGCTCGACTGAATTGCAGAATGCAGACGCGCTCAGTTTCACCGAGCAGCGAGCGCGCAAGCTGATTGCTGATTGCTCTCAGTTCAACGTCCATCGCCAGACCTCCGCACCCTGAATGAAGCACTCAAGGCGCGCCTGGAGGCAGGCACTCGGTGCTTCAGTGGCAAGACGGGCGCTTGGCATCCGGGATCGAAAGGTGTGTGCTTCAATCCCGACCGCGCTCCGGCCCGCTGCCCGCTCCATGCACACTCGAGCTTTTGCCATTCTCGCCCGCTGAGAAGCCAGCGCGCTTCGGGCTCGGTCGGGAAGCTGCCTCGGGCGCGCGCTTCCCTGCATTGTTAGCTGCCCCACGGCCCCCTGAGGCGCCCTGTACTCGCGCACCCGCACCCGGACAGCTCGGGAAGCAACATGGCTGCTATTGTATCCGCTTAGCACGCCACCACTCACCTGCTGAGCAGCCTTGCCGACATGGTGCAGGGGCTCTCTGGAGAGCAGGCGTAAGCCTGCAAGGCCTTGCACCCGTAAACGAGAGGCAGGGGCCGCGCCGCACCGCAGACTAGGTCTCAAGCCAGCAGCGCTGCCGGGCCCGCAGCCCCTTCTGGGCGCGATGGCACTCTGAGGCGCCCAGATGTTCGCGCCACCGGAGCAGCAGGGCTGGGCCGGGCTGGAGCGGTGCGACTCGGAGTTTGAGTCGCTGCTCGACCCGGGGTCCGCCAAGGCGGGCGGCAGCCGTCGCCACATCCTGACGCAGGCAAGCCAACATAGCGCCTTTGGTCAAGCAAGAGAGCTCCCTCCCCGCGGCTGAGCGCTGCGCCTGCAGGCGTTGGAGCGGCGGAGCTCGGGCGCGCGGGCCAGCAGCAGCTCGGACGCGCTCCCGACCGCGGGCGAGGCCGGCGAGCAGCACTGGCGGGCGGCGATGGGCTCGCAGGCGGAGCCGGCCGGCCGCTGCTCCTCCGACGAAGGCGCGTTTCTGCGGGCCTGGAGGGCAGGCGGCGGCATGCGCGCCAGCGGGCAGCAGGGGCAGTCTGTCGGCTCCCAGCTCCGCCGGCTGGCATCCAGGCGGCCCTGCCACAGTCTCGTGGCAGCGCCAGGCAGCCGCCCAGCCCTTGGCGAGTTTGACGACCTGGCGCCACACATGACCAAGGTCTGACTGATGATTAGTCACGACGCCCCCCCACAGACTCGCGCTCGACGTCCTCGGACGTCCGCGTCGACCTCGAGGCGGCCGACCGCTACGGCTTCCTTGCCGGCGAGGCGGCGGCTGGCGAGGCGGGCCCACAGCCGGCACGGGAACGGGAGGCGGAGGCGCGCAGGCTGGCCAAGTGGCGCCGCATGCTGGGTGGGGCGCTCTCTCCCCCTGCCTGCTGCGGCCTGGGGAAGCTGGAGGAGGGAAGTGGCAGCGCCTTGGGAGAGCCCGCTTGTTGTGCGGGGCCGCTGAGGGGGTGGGGCCTGTTGAGGGCGTGCCGGGGCCGCCGACGCCTGCTGCAAAACCAGCATCCGAATGTGCATGCGTCCGCTGCAGCGCCGTCCTGCCCTGTGGCTATGCGCGCGACTGCGTCCCCCTCTTGCAGCACGAGCTGCGGCCGGCTCACGGCGGAGCGGCGTGCCAGAGTTCTGCCCCAATGCGGCAGCCTGGGAGGCTTCCTGAGCGGGCGAGCGCCTCGGCGGCAGGCGCGGGCGGCGCGGACTGGCGGGCGTACCTGGCGCGCCACCCGGCCCAGGTGAAGCGGCGCGTGCGCAAGGGCATCCCCGACGCGCTGCGCGGCCTCGCCTGGCAGCTGCTGTCCGGCGGGCGGGAGCTGCTGCTGCGGAACGAGGGTGCGCCCGGCCTGCCTGCCGCTGCCGTCTGCTCCAAGGACGCCTGCTGCCGCAGCCGCTGCCCCTGTCCAGCAGCGATGGCAAAACCGGCCGGCAGTTGGCAGGCGTTCCAGCGGTCTGAATCGTCCGAGTCATCACGTCTCGAATTCAAATTCAAATTCGAATGCAAGCTCGTCGCTCAGCGTGCGTTGCAAGAGACGGCCCTGCCGGCTGCCAGGCTGACCCCCGCCCCGCGCCCGCCCCGCCAGGCCTGTACGAGCGGCTGCTGCTGGCGCGGCCGGGCGAGCGCGAGCTGGAGATCGTGCGCGACCTCAGCCGCACCTACCCCTCCCACGTCTTTTTCCAGCAGCGCCAGGGCCCCGGCCAGCGCTCGCTCTACAACGTGCTGCGCGCCTACGCGGCGTACGACCGCCAGGTTAACGGCCCTGTCCAGGGCCGTAGGATTCTGAAATCAGGGTCCAAAAGAGCCGAGGTGGTGCATGTGAGAGGGGCTGGGGCGGCGGGAATGCAGCCGCCTTTTGGAAGCTGGGGTGGATGTCGACTAGGGAGGGGGAGCCGCGCGGGCGCCAAGGGCTGCATGACTTGCCAGAGCCGGGCGCCGCAGCCACCCACCAACAGCAGCCTGCAAGCTTCATCCCCCCCTGGAGCTGCCGGCTGGGTTGGAGAGCGTGCCTGCCGCTGCTGCCGCGCCGGCCCACCCTGCCCCCCCCTGCGCTGCAAGAGAGTCCCTGCTCGCGGCCCCCACACGCCTGGCCCGGCTCTGCGCGCAGGTCGGGTACGTGCAGGGCATGGGCTTCCTGGCCGGCCTGCTGCTGCTGTACATGTGCGAGGCGGACGCCTTTTGGACGCTCGTCGCGCTGCTCAAGGGCGGCGGCAGCCCCGGGCGGCCGCCGCTGGAGGGGCTCTTCCAGGCGGGCCTGCCGCTGCTGCAGCAGTACTTCTTCCAGTTCGAGCGCCTGCTGGACGACGAGGTGCATAGCCCCCCCAGGGCAGCCCGACTGCCTGGCAGCGCCTCCTGCGCCCGCGTGCAAGGGGAGCCAGCGGACGGCTGTTGCTGCCTGCTGCATTGCGAGCGCATGCTGAGCCCCACTGATGGGGGGGGGGGGGGTAACGCTATGCCCAGATATATTGGAAAACCCACGGGTGAAACGCTCCTCCTCCCCGCTCAGATGGCCTGCTTTGTACGGGAAACATGTGTGCATTTCTCCCGGAGGCAGGGAACAGATGGGCGAGAACGAAAGAGGCATTGCATTTTGTCCGCACCAGTGCCGAGCCCCACGAAAGCGGAGGAGCTGAGCCGTCGTGGGGCCGGCCGCAGCTGCCGCGGCTGGGCGCGCACCTGCGGGCGGAGGGCGTGCAGCCGAGCATGTTTGCCTCGCACTGGTTCATCACGCTCTTCGCGCTCAGCCTGCCGTTCGGCCACCTGCTGCGCGTGTGGGACTGCCTGCTGCTGGAGGGGCCCAAGACGCTGTTCCGGCGCGTCCCCCCCTCCCCTTCCCCCGGCGCGAGCCTCTCGGGTCCACAGGGGGAGTGAGCAGAGCCGCCTGCTGCCGCAGGGTTGGGCTCGCGCTGCTCAAGACGGCCGAGGAGCAGCTGCTGGCGCTGCCGTTCGAGCAGCTGCTGGCGGCGCTCTGCTCCAAGCGCTTTCCCGCGCTCGCGCGCCCGCCGGGGCACCTGCTGCGGGCCGCGCTGGCGATCCGCGTCTCGCGCCGCCTGGCCGCCAGCGAGGCCGAGTTTCGCCAGCTGGGTGAGAGCCGCGAGCCCCTCTGGTCAGTGGCTGCGTCCCGCCTGCTGGCCGCCTGACGTGCCCAACCTCGCTGCAGGCGCGGCGGCGGCGGGCGGCCCGGACGGGCGGCGGCGCTCGGGCGGCGGCTCGCCCGTGGCGGCGGGCGTCTGAGGGAGGCGCCTCAGCGCCCAGGACGGCCCCGCGGCAGCGCGTCTGGCCATGAGGCGGATGTGTGGCTGCAACACCCGGCAATGCTTGCCACCTGCGTGGCGCTGCCTATTGCGCGCTGCTGCAGTGGCCGCTCGGGCAGCGCAGCCAAGCCGATCACCTCGCGACTTTTGACAAAGAGAAGAACTTTTCTGGAGGGGCACCTACACACAAAACGAGGCCTTTACAGCACGCCCTGCCTCGGCGATCAGCCCGAGAGCTAAGGGCGGCTTTTCGGCGCTCCGCACACGACACGCGACCTGCCCGCCGAGCCGCCCTCGCAACTCGCAAGCCCCTCCGCGCCCAGACTGTAGCAAGACGCGTAGTCCTAACGCGGTCGCACAACAACACGTCGCAACCACGGCGCTCACAACGGGCGAGCGCGTCCACGCCGTGCATGCGCTGCTGCTCAGGCTGCGCGACGCCGGCGTGGGGCCGCTCGAGGTGGCATCGAGCGCTGGGGCCGGCAATCTGGCGAGGGTCGCCTGTCGCCGACTCGAGGTGACAACTAGCGCTGGGGCCGCCAATCTGGCGAGCGACCGCCTGTCGGGCCGCGTCCGGCCGCTCCGGGCGGATTCCCGCCTGCCGGCACCGGCGCGGGCGGCCATCCAGCGCAGTGCGACTTGTTGGCTGAAGAACTCGGAGGTGCTGGACCTGCTGCGAAATCATCTGGACTACGGCCTGCCCGTGTCCAATGAGCCGCCGGACCGGCCCTCAGGCGCGGCACTGCTCCGCCGGCGGGTGACCAGAACATGGATTATCGACGCGTTTGAGGGCGCGGCCTCGGGCCGCGGGCGTGGGCTGATCGTCAGGTGGCAACTCGCCGGGAGTTGGCCGCATGGAGCCAGGGGTACTGTCGCGGGCGGCTCGAGGGTGCTTGCATGGAACCTTGCTGAAGGTGCCCACTTGGTGCTGGCTGACCGCAGGCGGCAGCCTGTTCCTCTTTGACCGCAAGCGTGAGCGCTACTTCCGGCGGGACGGGCACCAGTGGCGCAAGAAGGCCAACGGCAAGACCGTGCGGGAGACGCACGAAAAGCTCAAGGTGGCTGGCTTTCTGCTGTGCTTCCTTTTTGGATTTGCAAATGGCGCGAGGGGCAGGACAGCCGCATACCATAGCCAGGGCGGACCAGAGCGCAAACCTGCTTCACAGCTGGCGCAAGCTCAATGCTCGGGCCTGCTCCGCATCCGCAGGTCAACAACCAGGACGTGCTGAACTGCTACTACACGCACTCGGAGGAGGCGGAGTCGTTGCAGGTAGCTCTCCTTTCCATACCGGCTCTGATAATTAGCAGCAATGAGGAGATCCATGCTGGACACTGCCAAGGGTCGCTGGCGATAGCGTGGCCCAGGGCAGGTTCGGAGATTGATGACCCCTAGAAACGCTGCTGCAGAGGCGGTGCTACTGGCTTCTGGAAGGAGATGACAGCATCGTGCTCGTGCACTACCTGAGCAAGGCCCGCGTGCCCAGGCCGCCTGCCATGGACGCACCCAGGCCGCCCGGCCCAGAGCTGCCGCCGGTTGGCACGCCCTCGCCTAGCACGGTGCGCTGCCCGTCCGATCGCTCGCCACTGGGAGGAGGCTCCAGGCCTGGGCACGGCGGTTTGCGACAGCTCGGCCCCCTGCACGTCGGAGGACATGCATGATTCCGTCGAGCACTTGCACCCGCTGCCGCAGGCGTCTGGCGGCCCCGTCCGCACCACATCTGGCGCATTACACCCGGATGCCGAGCGGCCGGCGGCGACATCGCACGCAGCCGGCCCCCCGCCGCTCCGCTCACTGCCTAGCCTGCCCGCGAAGCGCGCGCAGGTGCGGGCCCCGCCTGGCTGCCCGGCGCACCCGGTTTCCGGTGCCCGGCTCTTGGATATGCATCATTACCAGTCCGCATCTCACTTGGGCGTTGCAGCCTTGTGGTTGGGGGCGAACACGCCCCTTCTCCCACATGTGGATGGGCAATGCTATGAACCGAATCGGCGGCCGCGCGACGCAGGGCGAGGTGATCCATCCGACGGCCGTGCGCGCCGTGCCCTTCACCGACATGCCCCTCTTCCGAGCAGTCGAGACGGCGTGGGCCAACGAGCGGCGCCTGCAACTGCCCCCGCTGCACCGCGCGGTGCGGCTCCGCCGCGCCTCCACGCCTGCCACCAGCAGCCTGAGCCATAACACGCTCGCTTAGCATGGGTCTCATTTTGACAGCTGCAGGCCCCGCCCGGGTCGCAGCCGGCGCTCCCGCCGGCGCCCGCCCGTCCGAGCAGCTTCGAGGCGCTGGAGAAGCTGGCGGAGGGCGCCCGGACCGCGGCGCAGCAGCAGCAGGCCCGCCCCTGGCCCCCCCCTTTCCCACCGCTCTGGCTGGGGGGCGCGGGGTGCTGATGGCCCTCGACTCGGCTCTCGAGTGCAGGCGCAGGAGCCGCCCGCGGGCAGCCGCGAGCGCGGCGGCGGCGGCGACGAGGAGACCGACGCGGCCTCCTCCCCGCGCGCCGCCCGCAGCGACCGCGCGCAGAGCGGCCAGGAGTGGGCCGGCCAGCGCTCGCCCTCCGGCTCACGGTTTGCCGCCCCACCGCCCCTGCCGGCCGGCGCCCCCTGCCAGGCAGCCTGCACATCGATTGTGTGCCGCCGCTGCAGGTCGCCCCACCCGCCCTCATCAGGCCGTGCCGCAGCCCACGACTCTGCGCAGCTGCCGCCAAAGAGGCGGCGCCTGGAGGTCCCTCCCCCCTCCCTTTCCAGGCCAGGTGCGGGCGGCAGCTGCGGACGGGTGTAACTCGCGCGCGCCCCCGCCGCAGGGCTCCGAGGACAGCGGCGACAGCGGCCTCGCCCGCGTCGCCGCGCTGCTGCAGGAGAACAACCGGCAGCTGGCGGCGCTGCTGCAGCAGTCCAACGCGGCGCTGCTGCTGCACCTGCAGGCGCGCCGCCCGCCCTCTGCCCTTGCGGGCGCGGACAGCCAAGCCCATGCATGGCTCGCATGCCTCGCGCGACGGTCCCATCCGGACCGCTCTCCCCGGCGGCCGTGCACGCCCCGCTCGCCTGCTGCTGGCTCGAGACGCCCCCGCTGGCCGCCCCACCCGCAGGAGCAGCAGCAGGCGGAGGCGCACTTTCGCGCGGAGATGCTGGCGCTCGAGCGGCAGCGCGCGGCCGCCGACCGCGAGGCGATCAGCGGCATGGCGGCCGCCGTCATGACGCACCTCGCCGGCCTGGCCGGGCAGCTGCGCGGCCCGCGGCCCGAGCCGCCGCCCGCGCCGCAGCCCGGCTTCCGGCCGCCGGCCTCCTCGAGTGCGTCCCCCGCCCGGCCCCGGCCGCCGTGCCCTGCCTGCTGCGCTCCGGGGCCCGGCTGGCGGGGCTGAGAGCGCGCTTCCATGCGCTGCAGTCCCCGGCGGCGACGCCTGGCGGCGGCCGGGCGAGCCGGCGGCGCCGCGGCGCGAAGGCGCCCCCTGAGGAGCAGCAGTGTACCAACACGCGGCGGAAGATCCGAGCACAAGTGAAGTGAAATCACACACGCAGCAGCCGGTCCATACACATCCCTTTTGCCACACCCCCCTTCCTGCCTTCGCCTCTACCCGGTTTTTCTTCGCGCCCGAAAACGAGCTTTGCAGCACTGCACCGTTCCGCCCCTGACACTGCCTGTCGCCGCCCACCCTTCCTCCTCTTCTTTCCCAGGCAGGCGACTTTAAAAAAATGCTGCTTTGCTCGTTCGTTGCACTCCGGGCCCTCGTTCGGCCCAAGCCTTAGGCCCCTTGAGGCTGCCGCCTGCCAGCTCTCCCTGGCTACCCTCAGAGCACGATCTCTCGAACGGCCCGCTGGGGCAGCGGGCATGGACAGAATAATTTGGATCCCTGGGGTTGCTCGACCCCTCCGTTGTAACGCCGCAAAATCGCGCCCAAGGACCCTGTGTCACATGACGGTCGATCCCTGGGATCGCTTCCCCAGGATCGCTTCCCTCCCGGCGCGGGGACAGGAAGCGGGAAGGGGGAGTCGTCGCGGGCACCTCCCGAATGCCCCCCATTTGCAGGCGCAGATCGCCGGGCAGGAAACCGGCCAAAGCCGGCCACACTCCGCGACCAGTGAGCCCGCGTGACATCACAGCTGCGTCTCTCTGGATCGCCAGCCCCTCTGGCGCTGCGGCAGCGCCGTCGGGAAGAGGAAGTGAGAGGATGCGACGGGGAGCAGCGCCCGGGCCGTTGCGAATCCACGCCCCGGCGATCGGTTGCGGACAAGCGATACTGAGGTGAATCTCGAAAGCACGCCGCCCGCCCTGCACCCCCTCTTCGACCTTTACAAACTCGCCCAATTTGGATCGCAAATTTCTGCCCGCCCGCGCCCGCGCGCTACTAGCAGATGATCCTCGGCATGTGCGCTAAGCGCAGTCGGCTCCCGGTTCGCTGGCACCGCTTTGACCCCGCGCATTGCCCCGGGAGAGCGCTCCCGGTCGATCAGCGAGGCGCCGCGCCACGAGGCGGGCAGTAGCTTGCTGCATGACTGTCGATCCGCCGGTTATCGCATGCGACGCTGCCCGGCCAGCGCTTTGCTCGCCTGCAGAATGCAGAACCCGGCCCGACACCGAGTCGGGCGATGGCCGTTCCTCAGTACGCCACCCCGGCTGCTGCGACTAGCCATCGCGGCGCCATGCTGAGCGAAGGCGTCGGTCGCAGCGCAGGCTGTGACGTCTCTTTAGGTCAGGCAACTGAGGCGCCATGCCGAAGCCGGCTGCCCTGCCCCTGGCAGCGCGCCTGGATACCATGCCGGAGGACGCGGGGGACATAGTGAGGCGAGCGTCGACGACTTGGCTGAAAAACAATGAGGTCCTGCACTTGCTGGAGAACCATTCCCATTACGGCCTGCCGGTGTACCGCGACCCGCCGGACCGGCCCACCAGTGCGTCTCTCTACCCAGCGGAACGCACGCGCTGCCAATCGCCCCAGCAGCTGCAACCTCGAGGGCCGCCAGAGGGCCTGAGGCCTGTGTGCCGGCGCGCTAGGCGGCAGCCTGTTTCTCTTCAATCGCAAGGCAAACCGCTTCTTCCGCAAGGACGGACACGAGTGGCGCACCAAGTCGGACGGCAAGACCGTGCGCGAGACGCACGAAAAACTCAAGGCGCGGCCCCCCTGGCCTTCTCCTGCACTGGCCGCCTGCGCCGGCGCGTCCCTGAGCTGCTGCGGCCGCCAGCAGATCAAGCAGACGGAGGTGCTCAACTGCTACTACGCGCATTCAAAGGCCAACCTGCAGGCAAGCCGCGCCGCCAATTCCCTGCCCCATGCCCCTCGCGCAGCCCGGGCCCTGACTGACACACTCGTGCCTGCAGCGGCGCTGCTACTGGCTGCTCGACGGCAATGCAGAGACGGTGCTGGTGCACTACCTGGACCAGCCGGGGGGCGCGGCCCGCTCCGTCGCAGGCGCAGCAGCCGCAGCGGCCCCGCATGGCCCGCCGGTGCCGGCGCGCGCGGACTCGCTGCCGGCGGTGCTGCCGTCCGCCAGCGCGACCATCACGACGGGCGAGGCCTTCCCGGCGGCGGCGGCGGCGGCGGCTCCGGATGAGCTGGCAGCGGTGCTGCTGGACGAGGCGCTGCCCGGTTCGGGCGGCGGGCAGGAGGGCGCGGCGGGCGCGCGAGCCCAGAGGAAGGTCCCCACGGTGCGCGCCTCGGCGTGTGGCGCTGCCCCTTGGCTTTGCATGCGCTCGCTGGAGGCTGGCTTCGAGGGCGGCGGCGGGACTCGAGGCTGCTGCTTGGACGCAGGTTGCGCGATTCCAGGTCTACTCCCCCTTTGCGTCTTGTTACTTTGACGAGCGCGACGAGCCGATCAGCCAGGGCCGACAGCTGGACCGCAAGCGCAACCTGAGTGCGCCTCTCCCCACCCGGCCGGCTGCTGGCAGCCCTCGGGAAAGTTGTCGCGGCCACCGAGCTGTGGCCTCCCCGTTTGCAGGCCCGCTGCAGTCCGCCCCGGCGGCCGCGCCAGGCTTCCCCTGGTCGCCGGTGCAGGACTCGCGCCACTCGTCGCAAACCTTCTTCGACCCGGCCGTCGAGCCGTTCGGCATGGCCCTGCCGCGGTGCGCCGCCCCTCGCGCCGCCGTTTGGCGGATCCTGGTGCCGCCGCCTTGCCCGGGCTCGCTCCGCCGCCTTTTTTCACGGAACCGAAGCGCGGCTGCCGGCCGGTCGCAGGGGCAGCGAGCTCGGGCTTCCGCCTTTGCAGTCCCGCGCTCGCGGGTCGCGCTCGTCGCCGCCGGCCCACAACGAGTTCGAGAGCGTCGCGTCGGAGGCCGGGTCGACGTACGAGCTCGCCCTCTACCCGGCCCTGAACGCGATGCGAGGCTGCCCCGACGCGGCCCCGGGCGCCGCGCCGCGAGACGCGCCGCGTTCGCTCGGACCGCCGACCGGCCGCGGCCGGGGCGGCGACGCCGCGGTGGCTGGCGCGAGCGCGCGGCCCAAGCGGGCCACCGCGACCCTCCCCAGCCCCTTCCAGGCGCTGGCGCAGGGCGAGCCGATCCCGGTGCGGCTGCTCCGCAGCACACTTCGAGATGAGGTTGATAAACCCCAATGCGGCCGGCAGCTGCCCCTGACTCGCGTGCCGCGCGTGCAGAGGGGCCGGCCGCGCGACGAGGCGGGCGGCGCACGCCACCACTCGGCGGGCGCGCTGGGCCTCGCGCGCCCGAGCCACTCGCAGGACAGAGTCGCTTCGGCCGCCGCATCCGACTTTGGCCGCCTGGGTGCCTCCCTCGCTGCGCTGCACTGCGCCCCCCTGCCTGGCGTGCCTGCCAGCCGCCCGCCGTCGCGCCTGACTGACGCAAGCCCCCCCCCCCGGCCGCAGAGCTCCACACGCGCAGCAGCAAGCGGCAGTGCAGCGGCCTCAGCTCGCAGCGCCTCTCCGGCCCGTCCACCGGCTCGGACTCGCTGCTCGAGCAGCTGCTGAGCGGCGCCCTCGCCTCCCCCACCAGCGACCCGGCGGCCGGCGGCCGATCACCCACGCCGCTGGAGCTGCAGGACCCCGAGGCCTGGCAGGCAGCGCTCGCAGCCGGCCCCTGCCCTCTCCAGCAGGCTGCGCCTGCCTGCAGCCCGCGGGCTGAGGCGAGGCAGCCGCGCTGCAGGCCGCGAGCGCGCTGCTGGAGCCCTGCTTCGCTGCGCCGTGGCCCGGCGAGCCCGGCCCGGCCTCCGCGCCGCTGACCGGGCTGCAGCACGAGCCGTCGCTGCTGCACATGCTGTCGCTGCCCGACGCAGGGGCGCGGCGGGAGCAGCCCGAGCCGGCGCCGCTGCACGAGTTCCCGCCGCCGGACGCGTGGGAGCTGCTTGCCGGCGGCCGCCCGCTGCCCAGCCTGCAGCAGACGGCGCAGCTGCAGCAGCTGACGTCCCCGCTGGGGGAGCTCTTCTTCCCGCCAGACTTCAATGACTTTTGATTTCGCCCACCTCCTCGCGCACACGGCGCCCGCCCGCTGCATGCCATCCGGCGCGAGGGCTGCCTGTGCGCCCCACACACGCACGTGCGTATCGCCGCACTCCCCCCAATTGACCCGCCTGCCACTGCGGGGCCGTATTGGGTCGGGCCCCGCGCCGAGCCGGCTGCTCCCGAAGCAGCGCATGCCGCGCCCGGGCCGGTTTTGCCGCCTCCATTGCTAGATACCTGCACCTGGTTTGCTCTGCTCCCTGCCCCTGCCCAGAGTTGTTGGAATTCGGGTGCGCGCTGGGGGTCGCGGCGGGCGCTTAGTTCCCAGCCCTCCCCCGGCGGCAGGCCCCTGCGGCGGCGCTGCCGCCCCACCCCGCTTTCGGGACAGCACCGCGGCCGCACTGCTGCTGGCAGCAGGCCGGCGGTGGGTTGCTGCCCCTTGCCTTTCACAAAAAGAACGCTAAAGACTTGCAGCGTGTCCGCTGTCCCCTTTGTACGACGGCCCGCCCATTGGCCAGGGCTCTTGCTGGGAAACCGCCCCCACCCCGCTCCGCCCTGGGAAACGATTGCCCTGCGCCTGCTGAGCTCTCCTTTCCCAGGGCTTGACGCCCAACCAAGTGATCTGAGGACTTGCTGGCGGCAGTGTGCGCTGCCGTTGACCTGTAGCGCCATGAAAACCTCCCCTGCCTCGCCATCGATGGCTCGCCACGCTAGCTTGTTTCCTGCTGTGCTGCCCGCTTTGAGCTGCGCACGCGGCCAATTGGCTGCACGGCTGCCGTAGCCGTTGCTCCTGCCCTTGCCGCCGGTTTGCACGTGTAACCTTGAACGTCCCGACCGCTCGCAGTCTCACAGCTGGTGTTGGCGGCGAGCCCAACCAGCCTGCCAGCAGGGTTGACGAAAGACACCATTGCAAGCACTCATTGCGCATGTTCGTGTTGAAAGCGCCGCTCGTAAGGAGACCGATGGCGCAGGACGGCTCGCAACCTTGGGAGGGCAAGACGCAGGCGTTCCCCTACCTGATGCACCACCCGAAAGATCCTCTGCAGACAGCGAGCTACGCGCAGCAGCGCGGCCACGGTGCGCCCTCTTGGCTGCTCAAGCAGTGATCGGTCATATGCGACGGCCCTTCCCAGTCCGGCCGGTGCTCCTGCCTGAATTCGCGCATGTCGTGGACGGCGCCTGAGTCGGTGCCGACGCCGCAGGCGGTCCCAGCAGCGAGACAGTCTCCAGAGTACGTCTCATCACCCGCAGAGAGCTCACGATCCGGCGGGAGAAGCACGCCGCCTTTTGCAGCTGGCGCAGAAGCTGGGCATGCCTGTCAAGCCAAGCGGGTTTTCCCGCCCCAGCTGAAGGCGACGAGGGACGTGTAGGCGTCGGGGAACACGGGCACCTGGCACGGCCCGGCGCCGCGCGGGATGCGGGCTGCGGCGGCCGACAGCCGCAGCGGCAGCGGCAGCGAGGCGTCCACTTCGCAGCCTAGCAGCCTCAGCTTGCCCGGCGGCGGGGCCATGCCGCTCATCGGCCTGGGGACCTACACCCTGCCCTCTTCAGACGTCGTCAGGCGAGATTCTCGACGGTTCCCCGGCCTGTCTGCCTCCCCTGGCAAGATAGGCTCACCGCACTCCGAACCGCCTGCAGGACCGCACTGGACGCCGGCTACCGCCACTTTGACTGCGCCTCCAAGGCACGCCCGCGCCCCCCGGCTGCACCGCTCCCTCCCCTTCTGCCCTGCCCTGCCCTGCCTCTGCTGTGACTCGCCCGCCGACTCTCCGTCGCTGCTCGCAGTACGGCAACGAGCACATCGTGGGCGAGGGCCTCAAGCAGTTCATGGCCGAGCATGGCCGCGAGGCGCTCTTCCTCACCTCCAAGGTCTGGAACGACGCGCACCGTCCGGCCGAGCTCAGGCGCGCCGTCCCCCCGGGGCCCATGTCGCCCTCAGCAGCTACTCGGCTGTGTGGGCGGTGCTCCTGCTGGCGGGGCAGCTGCCTCTTTGTGTCTCTGCATGCCAGGCATGCATAGCCTTTCGGTCACGCTGCGCGCTCCCTGTGATCTGGCGTGCCACACTTCCAGGACTCTGCAATGCAGCTGCAGCAGCCGAGGCCCGATGGCCCCCTCCCTTCCAAACCTGACCACAGTATGCAGGCCTGGGCTCCATGCTCGTGCCGAGTCACCAAGTGAGGGCGGCTGAGCCCCCCGGGACGGCCTGCGCGCCTGACCTGCCGCCCCCCTCCCCTCCTCGTGCAGGAAGTCGTGCGAGAAGAGCATCGCGGACCTCGGCTGCGGCTACCTGGACCTCTACCTCGTGCACTGGCCGGAGGCGTGGAAGCCCGGCAGCCAGGAGCCGGACACAGAGGTCACGCTGCAGCAGACCTGGTGCCTCCCCTCTCCACTGCAGGCTGCAGGGAGGCCTCTTGCCGTCCGGGCTACCGCGCAAGCGGTTCGTGCAGCCCACGATGGCCCGGAGCGACACTTGGACTGCACTGCATCCACCGCCGCCATCTGATCCCGTGTCCGGGTCGATGGCCTGAGGCGGCGCTGCCGGCGGGCGCCTGCCGCAGGGCCGCGATGGAGGCGCTGGTGCGCGACGGCCTGGCCCGCGCGATCGGCGTCTCCAACTTCAGCCTCGCGCAGGTCGAGGCGCTGCTGGCGGCCGCCGCCATCAAGCCCGTCGTCAACCAGGTGGAGCTGCACCCGCGGCTCGCGCAGCGGAAGCTGGTCGGAACCTGCCTGCGCAAGGCGCGCCCCCCGCCTCCCCTCCTCCCCCGGCAGCTCCACCCTGCCGTCGTTTTCGTGCAAGTGCGCGAATTCGAGCAGGAGACGGCTGTTGCGAGCTCGGGCTTGCCTGGCGGCTGACTAGGGGAGCGTGGCCGCAGGGCGTGCACTGCGTCGCGTACAGTCCGCTCGGCCACGGCAAGGGCGGGCTGCTGGACCTGCCCGAGGTGCTGCGGGTGGCGGAGCAGACCGGCCGGACGCCCGCGCAGGCACGAACCCCATCGTGCCCCTGCCCCCTGAGGTTTCCGGCTGCGAGTCACATTAGTCACGTCAGGCATTTCACGAGTCATGTCGGCGGGCCGGGCGCGGAGGTGATGAGTTTACAAACTCAGTCTTCTTTCCACTGAACGGCGTTGTTTCCGCCACTTGTCATGTAGCCAACCCCACACCTCTGATCCGCGCCCGGCTCCCGTTTGAGACAAGCGCCCTGTGACGAGCCCTTTACCTCGGAGATCAGCAGTCCCCCCCTGTCAAGGGGGTGGTGGCGACACCACACTCATGCGGATGTCTGAGGGCGCTTCCCCCCCCGCCTTGCACCCAGCGTTTCTCTGTTTGCCAGAGGGAGGGCCGGTGAGGAGGCATCTGTTCAATACCTGGTAAGTTGCCGAGGGGTCCCCTCCGTGACGACCCACGCAATCCTGTCAACTCCTGAGGCCCTCCCTGCCGCCTTGCAGCTTCCTGTGGGGGCCCTCGAAACGTGCCTCCCCCCCTGTGCCGCGTCTGAGAGCGCCTGCCCCTGCCGTGCCGCCGCGTGCAGGTGGTGCTCAAGTGGAACATCCAGCGGGGCGTGCCAGTGATCCCGCGCAGCGTCACCGAGAAGAACATCCGCGGCAACCTGGACGGGATGTTCGACTGGGCGCTCACGCAGGAGCAGAAGGTGCAGCGGCCCTGCTGCTGGACTGAGGCAGGGACTGCCGGGCTGTCAGGTCTGCTGAGGGGTTGGTGGGCGGCCGCAGAGCTTGCTGGACGGCCTGGACGAGGGCAAGCGGACCGTGGACTGTGACTGGCATGACTGGGGCGACGACGCGCGGGAGGGCGGCGCCACGCGGCCCGCGCAGGTCATCGGCTGATCGGCCGGTCACAAGACATAGAAAGTGTAGGCGTGATTTTGTGTGACCTGCTCGTGCTCCAGGGATGCTGCATCTGGTGCAAGGCTTGTTCAGACAGCAAGAGCTGTTGCGCTCTGTCGCAATGGCTGTCGTCGCTTTGTCGTCTCTCTCGCGCTGTAAACTCGTCGAATTCCCGCAGAAACTTCGGCCGGCCCGCCCACCCTCGCGCGTGGATCTCGCCGCACACGACGTTTGCTTTCTGCTTCAGCTTGGCGAATAGAAAGAGACAGCATGATGCAAATGAGGCTCACCCGTGGCGCCCTGGTGGGCGGTGCGACGCCCAGCAGCCGCGCATGCGGCGGTCTCGCTGCGTGCCGCCCACTCTCCAACCGGTGCGCCGCAACGCTTCTTTTGATCGTCTCAATGGCGCGTTTTCTGTGCTTTGCAGCAGCTGACGCTGCGATTCCTCCCACCGCTGCTTCAGTGAGACCCAACTTTCGCATGTGGCGCCGGCACAGCCGCCCGTGGGCAAGCAGGCGTACAACTGATGACTGATACGCACCAGAGCGACAATTTGAATGTCATACCGGTGACAAGAACGAACTCTCGGCCTCCTGAGCAAGACTCACCTCGCTTGGCAGATGCTTCACCCTGCAGCGGCCAGGCCGGCAGGCAGCAGGCAGCGTGCGCGTGCGGGCGACCGGCGAGTGGCCGGACGAGGACCTGATCCGGGAGACGGCCGAGATCTTCCCAGAGGAGGGCGTTGCGAACGTCGAGCAGGCGCGGGTGCGGGCTCTTCTGCTGTCAATTTTGCTGGCTTGGAGACCCCTCCCTCGTCCAGCCTCTCACAGCCGGGCCTGCGCCAGGCGCTGTTCTCCAACCTGGGCTACACGTACCTGGACGTCAGGCCCGAGATCGAGCTGGAGGAGATCGGCAAGGTCAAGGGGTCCGTCAACATCCCCATCGTCCTGGCCACGCGCCGCTACGACCCCGACCAGGGCCGCAAGGTCAGCATCAAGGAAGACAACCCGGACTTCATAGCCGAGGTGCGTGCCCCGCAGGCTCCAAAAGTGCACTGGCTCCGCGCGGAAAATGCCAGCCAGCTGCCTGAGTCCACGTCCGCCCCTGCTCCAGCATTCCTGGCGCCGCAGCTGGCGCTCCTGGCCCTGCCTGTTCCCTGCAGCTGGAGATTGCAACCGCTGCCGCAGGTCGAGCGGCGCTTCCCCGACCGAGACACGCCGCTGCTGGTCGCCTGCTCCAATGGGCGCACCTACTCGATGGACGCGCTCATGGCGCTGGAGGAGGCCGGCTACACCAACATCGTCGGTCTCCGCGGTGGATTCTATTCGTGGAACAAGTGCGCGCCTCCCTTCCCCCGCCTGCTGTTTGCCCCTGTTGCAACGGAGGCCTGAGCAGGCATCTTGCCCTGGAATGTGGGCGGTCAAATGCGCACGCCAAATGAGCCTCCACATACAATATTGTCAGTCCTTGCTCACCAACGCAACGGTCCAGCTGCTTGGCTGCTCCCATGAGATTGCAAAGGAGGAGGGGCCCGCTGAAGCTGGTGCTCCCGGCGGCGCCCCGCAGGACTTTCGACAACAAGCTGGCAAGGCGGCGCTTTGGCGAGTACCAGGAGGACTACGGCCACGGCGGCGACTCGGCCGGCATCCACGGCTCGGGCGCCGGCTTTGAGAAGATGGACGGCCTCGAGCGCTGGGTCCCGCCCGAGTTCTGAGCCCTCGCGCCTGTTTTTGCCGGGTACAAGCTGAAACGATGCGCGTGACTGCCGCTCCCGCTAACGTTCTTGACGCCTTCTTTCCCGCCTCTCGGGCAGCCGGGCATGTCGCTCCTGCTGTAACAAAAAAAGGAATAGTTGATCGGTGCCAGTCCAATGAGGCACCAGCTAGCTCTGGCACCCCATTCGAACCGCCAGTTCTCACCATCATCAGCACACTTGAAAAGTCTCCATCGTGCCAGGAGACATCAAGGCTGCCCGCAAGCGCACTCCCCAATTGCCGGCGGCATCTCAGGTGACATCCGCGGCACGCATGTGCGGTCGTCAGCTAAGCCTGGCAAGCAGGACAGCTGCGCAGCCTTTCATGACTCTAATCTAGCTCTTAATTTGCACGCGGCTGACCCGAAAGCTTGCTACTTGAGATGGCAGTGAGCCGTTCTGCATGCGGACGACTGTTCTTCTGAGGAAGCGACACCGCTCCTATATGGGCCTGATGCGCCCGGCATGTGCATGTAGACTTCTCATCCCGCCATGGTCTGTGCAGGTGGCCCAGCTGGTCTTGAAGACGCCACTGGTAGGCAGACAGTCATGGCGTCCGCAACCAAGGAGCCGGCAACACCGGCGGCGCTGTACAAGATGATCAGCATCCCGGAGGCTCAGGCGGTGGTGCTGCGCGAGACGCCGGCCGGCCGCATTGCCAGCGTGGGGCTGCAGGAGGCGACCGGCTGCGTGCTGGCGGCGGCGGTCACGGCGGCCGACAACCTGCCGCCCTTCCCGGCCTCCATCAAGGTAGTCCACCTGACCGCCTCAGTGCCAGCAAACTCTCGAAGCTGCCTGCATGGCTGAAAGATGGCCTCTGGTCGCTTCGGCAGGACGGCTACGCGGTGCGCTTTGCAGAGGGCGCCGGAGACTATGAGGTCGAGTTCGAGGCGACGGCCGGCACCGCCCGCAAGCGGCTGAGCGCTGGCAAGGTGGCATACATCGGCACAGGCGCGCTGCCCGCCTTCTCAGCCGCCCCTGGCGTCGACACCCTGAGCTTAGGTTGAGCTCGGCGCCATCTCTGTGGCAGGCGGGCCGGTGCCGGAGGGCGCGGACGCGGTCGTGCAGATCGAAAACACGGAGCGGCTGCAGCCGGCCGCCTCCGGCGCCGCCCGCGTGCGCATCGTCAAGGTCGCCCTCACCCCAGGAGCCTCGGCCACTGCCGGAGCCCACTGGCTCGCTTGTCCGTCTGAGCGGTGCCTGTATGTGCGGCCGCAGCCGGCCAAGGCGGCCGGGGAGGACATCCGGCCGGTGGGCAGCGACATCCAGGCGGGGCAGGAGGTGCTGGCGGCGGGCGAGCTGGTCGGGCCGGCGGAGGTCGGCATCCTGGCCACCGTCGGTGCTGCGCAGCTGCAGGCGCGCCTCTCTCTGCCGCAGGCGCTCTTGCCCGGACTGGGGCCAGGCATGGCAGGCTGCGCCAGGCTGTCATCAGCGGCCTTCCCGGCAGCTGTGACGGCAGGCCTCCTGATCGCAATCTCCCAGCCCCGAATCCTAAGCCCTACCCAAACCCCCTAATTTGCAGGTCTTCCAGCGGCCCAAGGTGGGCGTGCTGTCGACCGGCGACGAGGTCGTGGACCCTAGCGTGCAGACCCTAGGGCCCGGGCAGATCCGCGACGCCAACCGCGCGATGCTGCTGGCGGCGGTCGCGGCGGCCGGAGCGGAGCCGCTCGACCTGGGCATCGCCAGGGACAGCCCCGGCGCGGCCGAGGGCGCGTTCGACGCGGCGCTGGCGGCGGGCGTGGACGTGCTCGTGACCACGGGTGGGGTTTCTTGGTGCCAGGGTGTAGGGTTTATGCCAAGCTGAGCCTGAGGGTTGAAACGGGGGTTGCAGGGGGCAGGAGTGAGCCTCCTTGGCGCCTCAGCCTTTGAGGGTTTAGCGTGTCAGGGTTGACGCGAGTGTTACATAAGATCAGAGTCGTGTCCGAAAGCCAACAGTTTGGAGGAGCGTTTTGCTTTCGCGGAGGCGAGAGCAGGCTGGGCGGGCCGCCGCGGCTCTGGGTTGCTCGACGCAGCTGAGCTGAGGCCGGCGCCGTGGGGGCCTGCAGGCGGCGTCTCGATGGGCGACAAGGACCTCATCAAACCGCTCATGGAGCGGCGCGGGGTCGTGCACTTTGGCAAGGCGCGCGCGCCCGCCCCTGCTACGCCGGCAGGGCCAGTCTGAACGCGGGCGCTTGCCTTAAAGGAAGGGGCAGGCTGGCAGCCGCCCAAGGCGTTTGCGCAGGCGTTTGCTCACAGCCGGCCGCGGTGCCCGGGAAGGCTGTCTGCGGGGGCAGGCGCCGTCGCCGCAAAACGCAGCCGGGCGTCCGCGCAAAGCAGCGGCGTGCCACTGCCCGCGATCTGCCCAGGGCATCGGTAGCAGGACGAGCCGGCCCGCCCGCGCGGCCGCAGGTGCGCATGAAGCCCGGCAAGCCGCTCACCTTTGCGACGCTCGAGGCGGCCGGCGGCCGCCGCGTGCTGCTGTTCGGGCTGCCGGGCAACCCGGTCAGCAGCATCGTGACCTTCAACCTGGTCGTGCTGCCGGCGCTGCGACGCCTGGCCGGCTGGCGGGCGCGACCCCCCCCCTCCTCCCCGCGCTGCATCTCACAGCAGACCGGCATGCGACCACGCGGATTTCACCACTTGTATGTTGAAAAGTGTCTTTCATTTTCGTCAGTGCATTCTGTTGGATTTCTTCGTCCTCCGAATGAGCTGCCGGGCCAGGGAGGCGCGCAAGGCAGGGCCCATGCCAGCGCCCCTCTGCCACATTCAGCCCGAGTGCCTGAGGCGCGGCCGGCCGGCGGGCGCCGCAGGAGCCGCGGCTGCGGCGGGTGCACGCGCGCACGACCGCGCCCATCCGGCTGGACGCCGAGCGGCCAGAGTACCACCGCGCGACGCTCGAATGGGCCGGGCGCGCCCCCACCCCTCCTCCCCGTTCCTGCGTTCGGAGCCCGCGTTCAACCCTCAGGAGTGTGACTGGCCGCTCTCACAAGCCTCGCAACGCGTGGCTTGCCTGTGCCGCCTGTCGCAGCTGTCTGACTTGCAGGCAAGGCTGGCTGCGCAGACCTGCTGGGGGCTCTCTGACGCCGCCCCCGCCTGCGAGTCTGCAGGGGCAAGGACGGGCGGCCGGGCGAGCTGCTGGCCCGCAGCACCGGCGGCCAGATCAGCAGCCGCCTGCTCAGCATGCGCTCGGCCAACGCGCTGCTGGAGCTGCCGCAGGCGCGCGCCCGGATCGCTGTGGCTCCGAAACCATCTCACTCCCAGCTGTGTCCCAGCTGCCTGCATGTGCTGCCAAACTGCTGGGAGCCTGATCTGACGACTCGGATCCGCAGGAGGCGGGCACGCTGCCGGCCGGCAGCGTGGTCACGGCGCTGCTGATCGCCGACCTCGCCGCGGCGCCCTACCGGGAGATCCCCTCCTCCCAGACGCGGCCGCCGGCGTAGCGCTGCCGGGAGAGTGGCTGGCTGCCTGCCAGCTTGGCCTTGACGACTCGCATTCATGCGACATCGGCGGTGCCTGCCGTGCGTGCATGACCGGATGCTGTGCAGTGCTGTCTGTCTGGGCTGCGGGCGGTCGCACAGTCGTTGCAGCCGCCCGCCGCCGGGCGGCAGCTGGGGTCGCCCGGGCAGGCGCGCGGAAGGGGCGGGGAATGGGAAGGAACGGAACGGCAAAAGTGACAATGCACAGAAACGCCGGAAACGGTGGCGGCGGGAGACGCACAGCGCTCACGCAGAGGGGGGCTCCCGCGGGGGACTATCATCGCGGGGGGGCTGACAAGCGGGTGCCGGGCCCTCGGGAGGTGCCCGGCGGCTGGCGCGGCCCGGCGGCAATCCGCCGGGCGCGCGCCCGCCCCGCCGTCGGCGCGCGCCCCGCGCGGCGGCGCTGGAAAGCGGCATCAGAAGGGCACAGCCTCAAGCGGCTAGCTGCTGCGGCGGCAGGGCCCCAAACGGCCGCGCAAAACAACGGCAGGCGGGCGGGCCGCGCCCGGCGGGCGGTGCCCGCCCCGCATCACACAAAACCTCACTCTCACTCACAACCTCTCACACAAGGGGGGGGGGGGGGGCTCCCCGCCGGCGTCGCAGCGGAGCGGCCGTGGACGGCGACTAGCTCGTGCTTTTGGCCGGCTGGGCGGCCAGGTGTCGCGCGACGTGCGCGACGCTACACGCCAGGGTGGCGCAGCCACTCGACGATCTTGGAGGCCGACGGGCGGTTGTTCGGGTTCATCTGCGTGCAGGCCTCGAAGAGGTACTTGGCTATCGACGGGCAGTTGGGCGGCAGCTCCAGCGTCTTGCCGCGCCCCGGGCCCTGCGGCATGCAACCACCCCGTCAGGCAGCAGCAGGGGGCGCAGTGAGCGACGCTACCCGGCGGCTCTGCTTGGTGGTGCAGCGGGCTGCGGTGATGGGAGAGGCCGTGCAGGGGGCGCGCACGTGCATCTGGCGCGCTATGGCCAGCGGCTGCATCTCCGTGATGTCCTGGCCGGACACGAGCTCCCAGATGAGGATGCCGTATGACCTGCAGGGGTCAGCGCCCAGTCAACACCGCGTCAGCTGCTCAGGCTGGCGCGCAAGCGAGCTTTGGCAGGCCGCGAGCGGGCCCGGAGAGGGTGCGTGGGCGCACCAGATGTCGGCTTTGACGCTCGCGCGCTCGTGCCGGATGACCTGCGGCGGCGGGGGCGGCCTCAGGCGCGGGGCGCGTCGGCAGTGCAGCGGAGTCGCGGGCGCCCCTGCGAGGCGGGGAGGGGGGGGGGCGGGAGCCGCGCCTCGGGCGCCGCCCACAGCGGCGTCATGACCGGCTGCGCGGTCACGAGCTCCTTGACCTGCGCGCGCACCATGCCGACGTCCGCGATCTTGGCGACGCCCTCCTCGCTCAGCAGCACGTTGGGGCTCTTCAGGTCGCGGTGCATCATCGGTGGCTTCCTGCGGCGCGCCAAGCCGGGACGTAAGCGATTTTCTGCGCGGCGCGCGGGCGAGGCCTGGGGGGCAGCCCGCCGCCGGCGCGCGCGGCCGCGGCCAGGCAGCGGCTCGGCTGCCCACCGCGTGTGCAGGTAGTTGATGCCGAGCGCGGTGTCCAGCGCCACCTTTTTGCCCAGCCGGTCCCAGCGCATCGTCTCGGGGTGGTGCCTGCGCGGCGGCGCGCGCTTGAGCCGGGCAGCCTGCCGCCTGTTTGCGGGCATCTCGAAGATTTGCAGGGAGGCTGCTCGGGCAGGCGGCCGCCGTCACTGGCCCCCCGAGACCCATGGCGGCGTGCGGCAGGCACCTGAGCGCGGAGTAGAGGTCGCCGCCCTTCATGAGCTCCGTCACGAAAAACATGGACCCCGGCTCCAGGTTGGCGCCGTAAAACTGCACGATGTTGCGGTGGTGCAGCTTGCGCAGCACCTGGACCTGCGGGCGAGTGGGCGGCCGGCAGGACTCAGCCTCGCACTCGAGCGCCGCGAGCATCAGTGCCGCTCGGTGGTAAGGAAGGCGATGCTTGCTCCTGTCCATTGCAGGCCGCCAAAGGAGCTGCCCCCATGTCGTACTGCTGACGAGCAAGACACCCCCCACCGGCTCGACACGCGCTGCAGGAGCATGGCGGCCTCCAATGCAAAAGGGGAAAGGGGCGGGCGTCGCGCCTCCTTGTGGAACAGGCTCATCTCCTTGGCGCTGGGCTTGTCGGCCTTGACCAGCTTGACGGCCACCTCGTCGACGCCGTTCATGAGCGCCTTGTACACGACGCCAAAGCCGCCCTCGCCCAGCCGGCACTTGCGGCCCTCCGTGTTGCGGCAGATGCGGATGTCGTCCCTGCCGACGCCTCGGGTGCCTCAGGCAGCTGTCGAGGGGGCGGGGGGGCATGCCCCGTGCCGGGCTGGCAGCGAGCTCACGCCAAAATGGTGGCCGGATTGAAGGCAGGGTCCCCGAGCCACGGCCAAGCAGCTCTTCCAAGCGACATGGCAGGCGAGAGGAAGGAGGGGAAGGGGGCGCGCGCCTGCTGATCAGCCAGCCGTGGTCCTCCTCCGAGTAGCCCTGGTAGCTGTCGCCGTTCTGCCGCGGCCGGCCGGGCAGCGGCTCTGCAGCCACACAGGACTGAGGCCTCCGTGCCTGCCTCGCCGCAGTTCCTGCCGCAAATCCGCCAGCCAGGCCAGCCGGCGCGGCGCAGGACAGGTTCCGGAGCGGGGCGCACCGGTCTCTGGCTGCAGCGCGGGCGGCCGAGGCATCGGCTCGGCTCCGCCGCCGCCGCGAGGCTCCCCGCCGCCGCCGCCGTTGAGCGGCACGGGCGCCTCGCTCGGCTGCGTGAAGGGCGCGCGCCCCCTGGCCGGCGGCCGCACCAGCGGACTCGTCTCCAGCGCGGCGCTCTGCGACCGGCGGGGCGGCCGATGCTCAGCGCCCGAACAGCCTGGCCTGCAGCCGCCGCAGCGCGAGCGCGGGGCTCCGACGGCAACGATGGCCCGCTGTCCTGCCAACAATTTGAGATCTGCGTCTGGGACAGACTGCCGCTGCCTGGCTGCCCTCGCAGCCAAGGGTTCGAAGCCTGCAGGGCGCAAAAAGACAAAACAGCGGCGGATTCGCCCACCTGCGGCGAGTCGTCGACCAGCATCTCCTGGCTCGGCACGGGCCCCAGCACCGCCGGCTCCGGCACCGGCCCGTCCACCGGCTGCACCAGCAGCAGCAGCTGCCCCTCGCACGCGACCGCCATCTTGCCGCCTGCGAGCATGCCGACGGCAAGATGGGCCTCCAGTCTCGTGCACTCGCGGCTCGGCACGAGCCGCGCAAGCAGCCGCCCGCACCCCGTCCATCGGCCGGCCCCTCTAGCCCCCGCCCGAAGGACGCCCTGGCGTGTGGGCGGGCCGCACCAGGCTTGAGCAGGCGCAGCAGGTCGCGCAGGCGCAGCTTGGGGCAGTTGGCGCCGACGTGGATGCGGTCAAAGCGGCCCATCACCGGCAGGCTCGCGTGCCCAAACACGCTGCCGCGCAGGAAGGTCAGCGACAGGTCCGCCAGGCCGCGCGCCTCCTTGGCCTGCCGCACCTTGGCCTCTGCGTACTCCACCACCAGCTCGCGCAGCTGCGGAATGGCCACGAGGGCGGTTCAGGCGGCGCCGGCCGGGCAGCAGGCTGAGGGCTGCCTGTGTCAGAGCGCTGGGCGCGGCTGGGCCAGCTTCAGCATGGCCGCTCTGCCGGCGGCTGCGCTGCCACATACAAGTTTTCTGAAGCGACGGCGCTCACAGCTTAAACAATTGCTGCATCCGGGCAGTATGGGTACATGCATACAGCTTCTTGGGTATACTCTCTTGCCAGCGACTGGCCGGGAGGCCCTGGCGCCCTGCAAGCGGAGGGCCTGGCAGTGGGGGGAGGGGCGGCGCACGTCCACGCCGACCGCGCTGCCGCTGTAGGCGACCATGTGCGCAGCCAGCATGGTGAGGAAGCCCGAGCCGGAGCCGACGTCCAGGAAGGCGTGCCCGGCCTCGGGGCTGAGCGCCTGCAGGGCCAGCGCCTCGACCGCGGGCGCCGCCATCTGGCAGTCGGCCTCGACGATGCGCACGCCCTTGTTCTTGAAGCCGTCGCCGGCCTGCGGAGCGGCCAGGCAGGGGGTTACGCAGGCGTGAGTTACACTGGCATGAGTCACATTTGCAGGAGTTATGGGCTCCATGGCGCTGCAAGCACTGCAGCACAATCTGGGAGAGCGCGCCGAGCTGATGGCCCAATCAGAGCGCAGCCAGACAGCCAGCCCGGCCTGCTTCCGCACTCCAGGCAGCCCCGGGGCCCCCCTAGAGGGGCGGCGGACACGCACCCGGTCGGGCGGCAGGAAGGCCGATCGCGGGACCATGCGGAACGCCTCCTCCAGCGCGGCCGGCACCATCGTGCTGACCCGCACCTCGGACAGCAGCGCGCCGACCTGCTCCTGCAGCTGCCGCTCGGCCGCGACCGCCGCCATGGTGCCCGCGTCCAGCCCGCACTGCGTCGCCAGCGTGGCGGCCGCCAGGTTGCGGACCTCCGCCACGGGGCAGTGCTCCAGCGCGGCCAGCACGGCGATGCCGCCTGCAGCCCCGCTGCAGTCAGCGGCCCGGCGCAAAAAGCGTGGGGAGGAAGCACGCACTGCAGAGAGAGGGAGGCGCGCACCGGACTCGAGCAGCGAGTGCCCTGTCTTGGCGATGTCGCGCAGCACCGCCAGCGCCGCCTGGCGCACGTCCGCCGAGCCCTTGGCGGAGCGGCGCACGAGCGGCGGCACGCCGTCGGCCTTGACTATCACCTGCGCGACGCTCTCGTCCAGGCCTGCGGGGCGCCGCGCATACCGGAGCCGGTCAGCGGCCGGCGCGGGCACGCCTCGGAAGCATCTGCGGGGGGAGGGCGGCGCGCCTGACAGCTGCCGCAGCGAGCGCATCGCCGGCAGGAAGGCCTCGCTCACGCCCGCATTGAGCAGGCCGACGAGGGCGGAGACGCCGCCCTGCCGGATGATGGCGGCCGCGAAGCGCGGCTGCCCGGCCAGCTTCTCGAGCGCGGCCGCGGCCGCCGGCGCCGCGCCGACGTTCTCGCGCATGATCGCGACGAAGTGCGGCACCGCGCCGAGCGCGACCATCTGGTCCTGCACCGCCGCGTCGCCGGCCATGTTGGTCAGCGCGCGCGCCGCATACACCTGCGACTGCAGCTCGGCTGCGCCCAGCATCGCGACCAGCGGCTCGACAAAGCCGCCGTTGGCCAGCTCCCTGCAGGCGGCGGCGGCGGGTCAAGAGAGGGGTTTTAAGGGTCAAGAGAGGGGTTTAAAGCTGCACTTCCGCCTGTCGGCGGCGGGGGCTGCCGGCTGCCGGCTGCAGCGAGGGGAAGCAGCTGTGGGCAGCAACAATGCTAGCAGTTGCCAGGGGCGGAGAGTGCGTTTGCAGCTCCGCATGCAGGGGCCAGCAGCGGCAGCCGCATGCCCCTCCCCCGCCCGCCCGCCCGGCGGCAGGGGAAGCGTGCCGGGTGATGGTCGGGTCCACGCGGACCGCGTCCGTCACCGCCGCCGTGACCTGCTGCTGCTCGAACGCGCCGCCGCGCGCCACGATGTCGGCGATCTCGGTGATGCTCTCGCCGTCGGCGCTGCTCTGCAGACGTCGCAAGACAGCCTGTCAGCCCTTTTCTCTCGCACGGCAGCCTCGCCGGCGGGGGGCAGCGCCAAAGGGGCCATGCATGCAGAATCCAAGCTGTGAGCGCAGCTGTAGCAGGTCGGGGCGTGGCTGGCGAGCAGGAGAGGCCAGGGGCAGCCTGCGGACGCTCGGCAGGGATGCAAGCAGGAGGGCCGCGCCTGCGTGGCATTGAGCAGGCCGCCCGCCGCGGATGCGCGCACGCGCAGCTCCAGGCCCGGGGCCGCCGCGATCCGCTGGATTGCCTGCGGAGCGCATGTCGCCTCCTTTGAGTTTAGGTCCCCCTGATATGATCCTCAGGCTCCCGCAGCCGTACACAAGCTGCATAAGATGCAGCAGCAGGGCCACGGAAACGAGAGGGGGG